>JAVQIZ010122454.1:0-92720 GCA_036023535.2 Galaxias brevipinnis | reverse complement strand
CCCCCCCCCCCCCCCCCCCCCCCCCCCCCACACCACGGCAGAGGCGTACTGAGAGACAGCTTCGGTCAGCTTATTTCCGAGCGTGTCCGCTGCCCGAGTCAAAACAGACAGCGGTCGGCTGGTTTCACGCTCCAGCACGTCCGCAGAGATTCATGTGAATATACACTACTTCACGTATTTATGTGGCTAATACCGTGGATTATTTGGGGCACTCACTCATCTCACGAGGGCCCGAGGAACAAAAACAAACGTCATGAAAGGCTGTTGAGTTTAGACTGGGTCTCGGTTCAGAAGTGTCTGCGGCCAGCTGTGGCTGGATGAGAGAGGTGGGGTGGAGGGGCTAGTATTTAGTGATTCTATCTGGCAGTGTGTTGACAGGAGCTCTCCTCGTGGCCCAGGCTGGGCCAAGCCACGCCAGCACAAAGGAAAGGGGGGGGGGGCTTCTGTGTAGGGGGGATGCTCAGTTTCCCTGACTGGGCTGGGACAGGGTCACACACTCCACTCACTCTCTCCAGAAGCTTCTGCAGCTTGTGGGTCTTCTCCTCGCGGAGCTTGTCGCGCAGCTGCTGGGCCTTCAGCTGCTTCTCCTCGTGTTTCTTCTTGGACTCGGCGATAGTTCTGCCAACAAAGACAGAAGGGTCCACACATCAGCCATGTTTGTTGTCCCTTCTTCAGACATTACACAGTTCTACGCTGTGAAAACTCGGTCTGACACGGTTCTCTGACCGCAAACCTTACTAGGATAATACGGCATGCGTAGTAGTATGTGTTGCGTGCGTTTTACCTCTTTCGGGAGGGTGAGGAGAGTTTCTCGTGCATGTGGATGCCATGGCCTGGAGGTCTGGCAGGCTCCTCTTCCACTATGTCACCCCAAGAGGTGCTCTGTCGCCAGGGCTCCCGTGCTGCAAAATAAATCATGAGCGAACCTCTATTCTGAACTCACATATGATATTACTGTTAGGGCATATGGTCTATATATTCAGCAGAAAGGAGGTTAATCTATTGCTGTGAGGGCTTGCGACACAAGTCACTCCAAAAAAAAAACTATTTTGCAATGTCCACTCGCTAATTACTTAGTTACACCTGCTCACACACCTGTCTCTAATTACTCAAATAATTATCTTCAATTGTCTCCCCATTTGAGTCACAATCCCCAGTCTCAAGGTGTACGGGTGTGGTATGTTTATTTATGTCCCATAAATTAGCCAGAAATAAACACAGTGTCAGAATACATTTTTTCCCTGTGTGTTTATACTTGTGCTTTGGCTCAGGTAATTGGACTTACTCAAACAAACCTTTCCCTTGCTGCTCACTGACCAGAGTATTTGGGTATGAGGCATCCAAGAACAACTAGTACTCCCTTCATGTGATTCCATAAAAATAAAACGTACCAATAACAATAACGTTAGAAGAAGACATACCATCATAATCTGCCAACATGTCACTCCAGTCCAGGTTGAGTCCAAAACCTCCCACGCCAATGCTATTCTGTAACAGATATGGTGAGATTTCCTGAGGTAAAATTATAGTCCTAAATCAAACAACACAGTAAAACATTTTCTTCCAAGTAATGGAGTATTACGGTGAAGTCGTTGTCGGTCTCCAGGTCGTTATTCTCGGCCTGGATCTCCCTGGTCAGCTGCTCCTCCTCGGCAATGGCGCTGGCTATGGCCTCCTCGTTGGCCTTCTCCAATCGGTCAGCCAGCTCCTCCTTCTTAGCCAGCACCTCTGCCATCGACTGAGGCTGGACACAGGGCATAGAAATTCAGTCTTTCACACACACACAGCACTGCAGTATGCAGCTTTCACAGACTGAGTAGCTCAAATGCGTTTTATCTAGCAAAAATGTTCACAGCTCCATGCCTACGACTAGGGAAACATCTACAACAATCAGTTGCAAACGGGTCTAACAAGGCAATGCAAAGCCATGGTTTCTGTTCTGTAGTCGGCTTACATACTACAAAACAATCAAAGCAACCCACTCACTGATTGTACCACGCACGATCAATCACCACAAAACCAAAGTCACAAGAGAGGAGGCATTCGGGAGACATGCATTCACTTTGAGGATGGAGAGATGGTGGTGGATGGCGCAGACTTAGCGGGTCGCGTACCGGCTGCTCCTTTCGACGGGAACTCACAACTGCATTGTGGCTGGATCACCGATGAATGCGAGTGGAAACATGGGTGTCCTTTTTTTTGGACATTCCAAGCTCCAGTTGAACCTAATGACGGGGGAATGAGGGAGAGACTTCTCTCAACGCCGAGGCTGTGTGTCTGCAGGGGAGTCTAAACAGCACTGGGGCTTATCTGAACCACCCAGCGTGTGTCTGGACAGGCCCGGTAGGGCTAGCAGCATTGGAACTAGGCCTGGGTTGAATCGCAGCTCAGATTACCTTTTTTTTTTTTTTCTTCTATTGGTCGTTTAGAGGAGACCGGTTCTAAAGAATGGACTTGTATGGCCTTAAAGTGTGCTGGAAGGATACTGGCTACATTTGTGAATTTATTATATATTTTTTTTGCATAATGTTTATCAATGTGTATTTTAGCAAACACCTGTCAGGGTCTATGTGTGAAGTGACCTCTGACTCTCTCACGAGCGGTACCTCCTGTCACAGGTTCCCTTTCCAGTGCAACAGAGTGTGACGACAAACAAACAAAACCCAAGGACCCCTTTTGAACCTGTGGCTGGAGAACAAAGAAAGCCCACTCTTTCCTGAGTGGTGTGGGTTTGGAGCGAGCTATGCAGCGTTTGTCAGCACATCAGGGGTTTTCCTACGTCGACTGTTTAGGCGGAGAAGGGCTCCAAGGGAATCCTCTGACCCCCCCCCAACCCTCCCGTTCAACCCCCTTACCCCTCCCGCTCCTCCCCCTCTGCTCCTCCATCTCTCAGCACTCACGGTGGAAAGCTCTGTGGGGTCCAGAAAACTCTCCAGTTTCACCGGCGCGCCTGCTGCCTCCGCCATGGGAGCCTCGGCCGGTCCTGGAGCAGATGGTGGTGTGCCCTGTGACGTGCCCCCCCCTGGGCCCTGCTCTGCCTGCGCTGTGTCCGGAGACAGGGACGGGGAGATGGCGTGGCTGGGGGCCGGTGCTGGCGGAGCGGGGGATAGGGGTAGGCCGAGGTCTGGGCTCGGGTCTGGGACGGGAGCTGGGGTCGTTGGGTCGGGGGCTTGGAGAGGGGCCGGAGCAGGGGGAGGGGGTGGCGCGTTGTCACAGGGTGTGTTGACACTCTGGCCAGAGTCTGGCCCGCTGTCTGCTGCTGGCTGCACCGACACAATCACACACACGACACACGTTATACCACTTAAGACATGCATATTCAACAGGCACTGTATGGGAGCAATGTGGAACGGAAAACAAAATAAAGCGTCACGTTCACACACAGAGGCTGAAAACACCAAAGCATGCAGGGGAGGATGGCACTGAACATGCCCTAGAGGTCGAGTTCTGATCAAAGATACAGCGGTTTGGGTTTTTATAAAAAATACATCAGGCAATGCCTCGAACACACTCGTGCCAAGTGTGTTGCGAGGCATTGGGCCAGTATCTCATTTCATAGCGAGCGAAACAAGGACTTGTGCTCCTGAAATGTCAGTGGGGCGATCAATCGTCTTAAAGCTGATATGGCCTGTCTGGACAGGCTGTCTATGAATACGGTGGAGCCCAAAACAACAACAATGTGGCTGATAACACAGGCTAGGGTTACTCTGCTCCACGTCTCCCTGTCCTCCTGAATTATTGATAGGTAGGGGGCGAGGGGCTGGCCTGACGTCAGAGCCTCAGTACCTCCATGTTGTGACCCTTTTTCATGTCTCCGGTCTCCTCAGAGGGGACCTTGTCCTCGGGGGCCGTCTGCTCCGAGTCGGCCTGGGCTTTGTCCTTGTCCTGGGGGCAGGGCAGCGGGGGGCCCTGGTGGTTCTGCTGGTTCTTCTGGTGGTGGTGGTGGTTGCTGTCGTCCTCTTTGGGGGGGACGTGGGCCACGACAGGACTGACCTTGGCTACGATGGCGGCAGAGCGAGGCCGAGCTGGGCGCCCGCGCTGCACCGTCTCCCAGCCCTCTGCGTCCTTCTTACCTGGACACAGACGGGGTCACTCACATGCTTGGAGGCCATCATCAGTGATGGGGCACGCATATCAGATGGTCAGCCAAAAAAGATTTAAACTTTTGTAGAGATTGCCTTGGTGCATTCAAGTCTCACCTGGTTTCTCCGCCGGGAAGGTGTTGGCCTGGTTGGGGACGGGGAGGGACTGGGAGTACTTGACCCGGTCAGCCCAGCTGGGGCCCGTGTGGGAGAAGCGAGCCACCGCCAGCGTGGGTGATGGACCACTGGAACACACACACACACACACACAGGTTTAGAAAACAAAGCTGGTCACATCCGACCACAAAGACTACACCTGAAAAGCCATGCTCCCCACATCGGACGTGATGTCCCGGCGACCCGGCAGGACAAACCGCAGCGAGGCCGGGGACTGTCCGTCCTTTGCAGAGGTCTGCCACCGCGGGGGGGGGGGGGGGGCAGGGGGGGCGGAGGGGCTGTTCCAGGCAACAGGCCTCCGTCCTGATCAATACCCATTTCCTGCGGCATCCGATTACCGAGCGCTGTGCACTATTGAACCAATGCTTCAGCAGTCTTTCTCCACACTCTTATCTACACCTCGCCCACCGGGCCGCGTGGCGGAGGGGCGCGAGACGCTCCGCTGATCACATTAAACAAAACGCCTCGCCCATCAGCCCGATCGCGCAGATACCTTAACGACTGATTACGACCCACCAGGGGGAGGGGTGCGCTTGGCACACGGCAGCCAATGCTGGAAACTGCCAGGATGTGACGCTTCTTTAAACACGTTAGCCTTCCCCCGATTCAATCAATCTCTAATGGTGTTTGACTGTAGAAGCTTTGACGGGGGGGGGGGATGTGGAAACCGGAGGTGCTCCGTACCCAAAGTTGAGGGAGCGACGGGCGTTCGGCGACGGGACGATGCGGTCCGCTGAGGGGCTGGGCATCACGTGTCGCCCTGGAGACATCTTACGCACCTCCCAAGCCAGAGACGTCGGCCTGCACGGGAAAAAAAAGAGAGAACATTGAAAAGACGGAATCATTGGAATGTTAAAGCTTGGACTTGTTCAGCAGATTATTTGACACTTACCTCGGGTCACCAGTGTTTATGCAATAGCCGAAACAAGTGTCCCGCAATTAACGGCCCACTTTAGACACACAAACTGAACGGCACTTTAAAAGTCTGGCTTTTTATTCCTTAGTCAATTTACTGGTGTTGTGGTCGTCGTGTTAAAGAGAAGCCAATAAACTGAAGGTTCTCCTTGAAATAAAGCCAAGGCTATTGATCCAGTGTGTTTGGGACTGGGGGCCAGGGAACAGACACAGGCACTTACTGTCTCACCTCAGGAAGCCAATGGGACAAGGAGAGAGAGAAAAAGAAGGGGGGTGGGGGTGGGGGGGGGCCAACACAGATGCCCAGTTTATCACCTGTTCTGGGCATCTGTTTTTTCCAACTTCTCCTGGAGCTGGATCCAATCGATGAGAGCTTTGAAGTCCCGCACATAGTTGTCCAGCATCATCAGCACCTCCTGAAAGACACAGCTTGTGTTAATGGGACAGTGAAACGATCGCACAATATATGGGGCACTGTGAATCAGCCGACAATTCGCAAAGCGGAATCGATTTCACCAACCTATTTCAAGTGAACCTATTCTGTCTGTTTACAGGTGCAGCCCAAAGACATTGCCTCCCTTACATTGGAATTCAGTTGGCGTCATTGACAAGAGTAACAATAACATGATAAAGCCACCGCCACGCCACAAATATAATGTACGTGTGTAAACTACATGACTTGTGCGACCCATAGAACAAGAAACTAGAAATCCAATACAATCATCACAAAGGTACCCAGTTAAACAGTACAGTAGATTCTTTATCATCATGTTCATGTTCATCAGCATGAACTTTAGTTTATTAGTGTCAAAATAAATCAATGGAATTTGTAGAACATTGAGAAATGCTGTATAAGTCAATAAAAATATGAAAATGTAAGCCTGAAGGGGGATCAAAATATAGTTGAAAATGCAAATGAAAGAGAGGAATAGAAGTGATAATAATATAGGCACCACTATTTAATTCCTAAAATTTTTTTTTTTTGAATAAAGAATTTATTCTGCCCTTCCGTACTGCTTCCACACATTTGAGAATTTAATGTAGATTAACAGAAAAAAATCTATGTAAACTTGCTGTTTTGAGCTATACAAAGTGCCACAAAATGTCAGAGGTGCCGATATGTTTGGCCACAACTCTTTGTGATGGATGGCTCTAGACCAGGACCTGGTCTGGGTCTGTCTTGTCCGTGGGGCGGCGGCGGCTGTGTGTGTGGGCACGTTGGCGGTGGCAGGCCGGTCCCTGAGCTCCAGTGAAACCCGCCGGGAGGTGATTGATGGGCCGTGTGGAGGGAGTGGTAATTGAGAGTAAAGCTTCACGGTGCTTTTAGTTAATAGACAAGTCAGGCCAGTGAAAGATGTGTGCGGGCCCGCTGATTAGAGCCGGTGGACGGCCTGCTTGGGACCACCACTACCATAGCCCCCCTGTTCATTTGGTAATGCAGGCTGTGGGGAATGGAGATATAGCGCTGCTGGGACAAGCCGACAAAGAGTGAGGGGCTATAAAGATCAGTCTCACGGCAAAGTGAAACCGTCCTCGTGAGTGGACGCCACTCAAGAGATTTCATGAGCGCTGAGCGAACACCTGTCACACGCAGGAGGAGATTGCGCTGCTCATGGAATCACAAATAGGCATCCAGCGTTTTACATTTTAATAAGGAAAGATGCCATGTGGATATGGCACTCAATTTGGACCAGGCGTATTTCTAAACGTGTGGGCATGCGAGCTGATTTTTGAAGTGTTGAAATTCAAACAGAAGAGGTCGTGACAGGACTGGAGAGAACAGGAGACGGTTGGACGGCTGCCTCGTTCTGCACCACTGTGTGTTCTGTGGCATCAATCAAGGGGAAGACAGAAGGAATGGTTGATAAGAAATTATTAGGCCTGGGGGCTGTGGGTTAAAGACATGTGGGCGTTATTAATATACAAGCATAAATCAGGCCTGCTGTCAGACCCCTCTGCCCAGCGCCTCGGCAGAAAACTGGCAGACCGTGACCTGCCCAGCGCAATTCTACAATACACATTACGACAACAGATAACTCCCTTAGAAGTAAAGGCCTGCTTTGAGTGAAGGGTGTGGCATTGTTTGCGTTAACGGGATGGCACCCGGGGCAGATGTGGCCAGCTCCAGGGGATTCAACCAGAGCACTCAGCTTCCTGTCCAGATAACCCCCCCACCCCCCCATCTGCCAGACAATCCATTAGGCCTCGGGCTGGCTGGGACGAGCCGCACCACTCACCCATCCCATTAGACGTCACACGGGGTGAGAACAGAACACATCCACTCCGCAAGCCGGTAAACCTGCCCACACACACACACACACACTGTCAGCAGCATCTACACCGCACCACTGAATGACCGCAGGCGCTAGCTGAAACTATGCTCAGCACAACGCTGCATGAGAGAGGGATCAATAGGCTAGAGGGGCAGAGCCACAACTGCAACACGGGCCTGCCTGCAGCGACGCAGCCTAACCGTGCCTCTGGCCTAACTGAATCACATTTGACTTCAGCAGCCCACCTACTGCACCTATGCATCATACCTGGTGGGTTTACATGGGGTGTGCCACACAGTCTTATCAACTCAAAATGTCACCCCTATGATCGGTTAACGCAACTTTCAGCTTCACCCAGACTGATTTACACAAACCCTAGGTTTGGGGGTGACCAGAGCACCACACACATCCAATCTGTTTACACGATGTCATCGATAGCCTCCCCCAACCTGAACCCCAGAGCCTAGGCCCGGAGAGAGAAGGACGGGCCTGTGATAATTCTCTCACCAGCCAGCGTTCACTGAGCCCCCCTGATGTAAAGCAGAGACCGACAGGAATGTGGGCAAAAAGGCGGCGGAAACTCTGTCATCGACTCCCCAACACTCCCCTCTGGTGGTCATGGGGAAGAGCAACTGGAAGGCATTGTGCATCAGAAAGTACAGTACTGGAGGCCTGAAGACCATGTACAAAAGCCATTACGTTACTTTCATCTGAATCAAAACTTTTTGCATACATCTATGCTTAGTGTTTCAAACGTAGTCTTTCCAGACAAAGCGGTTTGTGTGTGTGGTTATGAGGATCAGGGCCCTTGGGAATAGAGGTACCGACACCAACCTTGCACTCCACGACGCTCTGATCAGATTCACAGGTGACGTAGATCTCGTCCACAGCCCGCCGCAAGTTGTCAAAGAGGAAGGCCCAGTAGCGGGCTCGCAGGTCCACCTTGCGGGGCTGTCGGGTCTTGGTGGGGCTCTTCTCCCCGCCTTTCTCAAGCAAGGCCCCGGGGACGGTCTTAATGTCCAGGCCTGCATTCTGTGGGGATGAGCAAATACTCAGAGAGGGTCTTGGACAAGGCATAACTAGTGAGCATATGTGGTATTCAAGAAGGCACGCATGGCAAAAATATTCAAAACTTTACTCTATATGCTTTAAAAATCCACAAAGGCATCCTAGATTATCTATCTGTAGATGTCCACATTTTGTGAGATGTCTTTAGTAATTGTAAACACTATTCCAACAGCCAAGCCCTAGAGGACAACGAAGCGGTGGAAAGGGTTTCATATGAGGTAGAGCAGCTACTGTTAGTTCACAATTTAGACAACAACCAACACGTGTTTACAAAAAAACACTCTGTCGACAATGTTCCCACTGTGTTATGGCGCCCTCTAGTGACACAATAACACCCCTGGATTACCTGTTAGTCCTGAAAGTAGCCTATTTTCTATGTGCTGAATGACAATGACAGATGTGATAGGAGAGTAAAGGCTACCTTCCATTGGTTATTTATTTGAAATAATAAAAAAGTGCACCTGTTTCTTATTCCTGTGCAGTCCTGGATTGACCCTCTGTGCCCTTGTATTGCCATTGGAGTTGTTCTTCGATTTTGCTAGGGAGAGAACAAATCAACAGAAATCATCTAACAGATCCAGCGATGAAATTATGCTGTTTCGCCTTTTATTATCAAGCAAATAATGGAATACAGCCTGTGAAGACATACACAGCACCAGAGCGTGCGTGCGCACACACACACGCACGCACACGCACACACACGCACACCAGCAAGAGGGCAGTAAAGTGAGAGAAATAAAGATGCAGTCTGAGGAGGTAAAGGATATTACTTTGGCAGAATGCCCAAGTTGTAGAAAATCAACTGTCCGTGTTTAGGTATAGCATACATACATGCTGCAGTCTTAAGAGAAAAGGTTACTATGCTATGAGTGGGAGTAGACAGAGCTAACATGACCTACTAGTAACAGGTAACACACTGCATATTCATGGGATTCATCAGGACAGCTTACTATAGCTTCTTCATAGAATTAAATAGCTCACTGCAACTAGCGATTTGAAACTAACCCAATTGAACGAATCCAAACCAAAGGGAACTTGAGAATAGCAACAGGAGAGTGTACACCCTTGGCATAGATGTTAATCGGAGGCTATCTCAGTTGTTTTTGTCTTCCAGGAAAGTTGTTATTTGCAGAAGAGTTGTTGTTTCAACTAAGAGTGATATTTAGATTTGCACAACCTTTCCTATTCTGCAACAACTTGTCCCTGTAAAGACCTAGTTCAGGGGCTCGGCTAGGCTGATACCGCCAGACAAAAGACCTGAGTCATGCCCTGAATGTTAACAGCAGCAGAGCCTGCATCAGGATCACCTCTACATTCAAACGGAACACTTCAATCAGCTCTCTACATAATTTAACCTTGATGAGAGAGCGATACAAAACCTGTTCTTCCTCAAACAAATATCCTCATCACAAAAGACAACAGGCATTGAAGGCTTAGAGGGCTGAAAGACAAACCTAAATAGATTCAGATTCTATAGCCTCTCTGGGTGTGTGTGTGTGTGTGTGTGTGTGTGTGTGTGTGTGTGTGAGAGGGAAAAGAGAGACAACTGACCTTGTGTGTGTGTGTGTGTGTGTGTGAGAGGGAAAAGAGAGACAACTGACCTTCCTCTTCTTTGTTCTCAAGAGGAACACTCCAGGCGATGAGATTGCGAGCTGCGCGGCCCTCCTCGGCCACAATCTTCCTCACCTTGTCATGGCTGGTGGAGCGCTGAAAGGACGCCTGGGGACATGGGCGAGGAGCTTGTTATTTTAGACCCAGAAACAATAATTACCAAGGGGAGCAGCAGCATTCCAAAAAAGGTGTTTCTCCATGACATGCAAAAGCTGGAGACAGGAGCTCTGCTCAATCCACCGCGTGCACAATGGTTTAACCTTCTAGTACAGAATATATGAGCACATTTCACTCCATTCTAAAACAGGCACAAATCATCATGCAGATGCACAAGTTCTGTCCTTGGGTCACTAAGTTCTATCCAACTCCAGCTCCCCCCCCCCTTCACCATTCAAATGCACAGATGTCCATTTCCCACGCAGACAGTTTTGTCAAATCACAGCACAGTGGTCATGCATGAACACTATAGGGAGATTAAATCCCTGCCACACGAGTCTTACTTTGCACATCCTCCTTTGTTTTATTACCATTAGGCCTGCAGTCATTTCTTTATGTTTAGGGGGCTGATGTTGTACAGACTTGATAATATAGGCGGGCCTTGATTTGCAGGACCCTTAAAATTAGACTAATGTTTGACAGTCGGAGTCTGAATGCTGCAAAATATGATGCTTTCATTTGAGTTTCAGCCGGGTCTTAAACAACAACAAGTAAGGGAATCCAAAGGTTAGGGAAAACTTTTTAATACAAAACGTTTGATTTGATAACATAAACATTGTAATGCAGCTTTGACCTGTGACATCGTTCTGAAATGGACGATGCAGATGGTGACTTGAACCAAACCCAAGGCTGTGTTCCCTGGCCTCTTAATAGCAACTGAGTCAAAGGATAAATCCATCCCTAGTATCCAAACTGACAATGCCATGATTTACACGAACAGGCTGCAGCTCAACTAATTTAGCATCCCTTGCTTACAAAAACTAACTAGAATGACACTGCCAAGGAGACGCTGACTTCATTCATGCCCATGTAAGATGCAGCTTCCCATTCTGTAGTAGTGCAATCCAATGGCATTCCTTTCGGGAGTAAAACGCAAATCCTGTCCAAAATCTCCTTAACTAGCATGTTTGCTGTCAAAATGAAGCAGATATGGCTCATTACCTTTCACACATGCATAAACACTGTCCTGCTCTGCCGCTATTCCATGTCCCTGGGGGATACACAACTGACCTACTTAAAACTGAGCACATTTTTTTTTACATAAGCTCTGTTCTCACTCTCCAATGGAACATTTTTAGAGAAAAAGATCAAATGCACACAAGCTAACTTAAAAACACCAAAACCGCCCTCCCTAAAAGAAGTAGCTACGTCGCTCACCATTGCATCCCATCTCCTGGCTGCCAGTAAATATTTACTCCGCGTTTCCTGAGCTTGGCAGCCACTGCATGACAGATTACTGTTGTGGACAGACCTAGCCTCTCTTGTTGACTGATAGATAGATGCGTACAGCAGCAGAAGCAGAAGCAGCCCGGGAGAAACCTGGCTTAAGGGCTCCCGCCATCTCTTTGATCTACTTAACCAGCTGCACACAAACTGTCAACTGCCAAGCACAGGCTGCCACTTCACATTTATGACAAGCTAACCATGCAGCCTAAACCAGGGTTCGAGTTTTAAATATTGGCTCTGGAAACCAAGTATTTTTTTTTGCATGCACAGGGTAGAGCTGCTGTTGGCCTGGTCAATTGCGCTTTGTGCTGAATGTGATGGCAGGTGTAAGGTTTCCCTTTCTAAAAGAGAACGGTCTGAGAACAGAGGCATGCAGCAGCAGAGAGGAAGCCAACTAGAGGGAAAGGGAGAGATTAGACGGTACATACAGAATAGAAGTAGAGTCTGTAAGCAGGCTCTTCGTCCTTATCCGCCCCTGACATACTTTTGCAGCCCACTTCAAGCAACCTGTTCCCCCTCGCCAGCGTGGCCACTTGTGTTAGGTGCCATCATCATCTGACCGAGGAACCAAAATAGATTCCCACTGTGTGTCCTGACCTGCTATAGCGACTTGCCCTGCTGTATCAGCCTCTCCACCAATGACGATTGAGATACCAGTGCTCAGTAGCCTGAGGGACCCATCTCACTCCCACTGCTCTGCTTGCAGTTGTCTGTAATCGAGGTTGAGCTCTCAGCACTCTACCAAGCCATCAGCCATCCCTCCTTGCACCAACGCTCCCTTGTTGCTTCTGCTGTCTCTGCGACACCCTGTCTTCCTCCACTCTCCCCTGCACTCAGCTTCCAGTGTCTACAGCTCTTCTCTTATACTCTGCTCACATCGCCCAGCTCCGCATCGCCGCCCTCTCTCTCTCGTTCTCTCTCGTTCTCTCTCTCTCTCTCATTCGCCTTCTGCCAAAGCACTGTGCAGTCATGTGCACACACAGCAGGCCTGCCTCTTGTTGTCTGTTGCCAGTGATGACAATGTGCTGTAGGCTCCAAGAGTGTGCTAATATAAGCATGGTGCTACTACTGCCCTCACCAGAGAAACTGGCATGGCTCTGCCTCTGATGAATCATAAAGAGCTGCTGGGTAAACACAAAAACCAACGTGCTTTGATGCACATGATTCTCTTTGAGTTGAACTTAAAAACAAGTTTCCAAGAGAATAGTGAATACTGTCAGACTGGGAAGCATTTTAGAGTTGGAATTGGACAGCAAGTTTGTTTTAAAGTTGTGCTTTGGGCTGCTTGTGACAGAACCAGCAAAAACTTTCTTAAGCTTACCAGTAGCCTGCTTTAAGTGTGATTATGATAACTTCAAAAACGGCATTCCAATGGCCATGATTGACCTTTGTTGGTATGGTTTTTAAGGACAGCTAACATCTGGATTAAATCTGATTGCAAAGAAGAACGTTAACCACATAGTTAAATATTGACTGTAAAATGTTGGGCCATTGAACCACGCATTTAAGGTTTTCGTTACCTGCTTGTTTAACCTTAGCCATTTGTACAAAGCTAACATGACGTTAGGTAGCTAACGACGTAGTGTAGCTCGACGTAAGTGGCCAGGTAACATTATTATTTAGTGCGCTCGTCAGGTGGGCTGGAAATCACAGGTCTGATACAAATTATAATGTTGTTAGCACAATGACCTGAATATTTACCTTCAAAGCAGTTATGGGCGTATTTCTTTTGCCTCCTCCATGCGAGGAGCCTGAGCTATTGCTACCAGATCTCTCCCTCCCGTCTCCACCCTGGCTAATTCTTGGACCTAGGCGATGCTGACCAGCGCCACGCCGTCGTCCATCGTGGCGACTGTCTTTCGACATGGATACACTGAATCCAAGGCTCGGAATAGTAATTAGATAATGAACGTACTTCTCTTGTTTTCAATGTTGGTGGAACAACGACATCTAAGCCAACTGACAGCAACCTAAACTAAAGCAGGAAGAACACGTTCATGCTGCTAACAGACAAATTAAACATCCAATGATTTCTCAATACGGCCGGTACCAACAATATTTAACCAATCGTAGGGTTGAAAATAATTATTCGGGGTGGGACTTAAACTTTCTGCCATGGTAACCAAGTAAAGGGGCGGGAGAAAACACAACGTTAGTGATTGCAGTCGCGCTGGTGAATTTTCAAGTATCAAGTTAGCTAGCTAGCTGGCTGTCTCTTTCTGGTCTCTAACCTAATTATTAGGTTTAGGATTGAGAGATCATAGTTTGGTTGGCTAACCTTGCTTAATAACGTTTTAATGTCGTGTTGTACTTCCCGTCTGCTCCTGCAAGTGAAACGTTTCCACGGCCTGGATACTCCACAGACTGAGTCAGCGACCTGCAGAAAGAAAAGCAAGGCTATAATGTTAGTTAATTATATTTTTAGCTAACTGGCTCTCCCGGTAGCTAGGCCACTTATAGTAGCTTGCAAATATAACTGGTAACATTGGTTTTTAATGGCTCATTGGGCATAAGCATTTTTTTTCAGAAAGATAACTGTTGTTAGCTAACTTTTCTTTGTTTTCGTTTCGCATCGTCAGTGCGTCAGCCGTCACTTCTTGCCACGCTTTATTGCACGCGTTAGTCTTTATGACTTTTGTTAGTTAATTGCTTAAACTGTTGTCTTAATCATTAATCTATCTTGAGACAGATGTTTCACTGAACTGACAGGTGGGACAGGTAACATGCGTGCTGACCTATATTAATTCTTTCTGCATCATTTCCACTGCACTCCCATGCAGGGATAACCATTAACTAGCATGCCAGGAACAACTAAATGATCCGATATAACTGCTTAATGGAAAGCAAAAAACTCCAATCCACAATGGCAAATCATATCTAAAAGCTACAATGTATGGTCGCTTTGTGACAACCGTTTCACTGGAATAATAAAATAAAATATAGAGTAAGCACTACTAAACCCTTCTTGTGCCTGCAGTGGTGCTTATCAAGCAAATTGTACCTGTAGCGCAACAAGACTCATTTTAGATTCGTCACCTTTTTTATGTCCTTGAAAAACAAAATAGTATTTTCTGTTTCCAACAGATGCCATATTTTACCAGGGTGACCATTGTATTGCTTGCAATGCATTTTGTATCCGAAGGGCTCTCTCACAACCATGACGAGGACCATTACAAAGGTCAACAGCACAACGCACACCACGATATGAATGTCCTGCTTGGAACTGAGGTTTTTATTTTTACACTTTTCCTATGACAATTATTGAAGGATTATTATTTTAGTGAATGAAAGACTAAATTCCAAAGTCCCCATCTTTCATTCATGTGTTCCTAATACATCTTTCTTTAATTGACTTTAACCAATATTTGTAGAACACCGATGAAATCAAGAAACTTAGTCCAAATGAGCAAAAGAAAAGAATAATAGAAATCATAAAGAAGATTGATGAGGACTCCGACAAACGTTTAAACCCAGGTAGCCTGTACATTTTTCGAATTTGCATGTTTCTCAGACCTTATTCCTGTGTCATTACATAATTGTAAATTAACTGGTGCTGACTGAACTCTTGCTGATCAAAATGTCATAGCCTGTGGGACTGATATTTAACTTGCATCCTCAGAGGAGATCACCTTATGGATTCAGCATGTCTACAGAACATATGCACTTGATGATGCGGAAGAGCGCTTCCCTGAGTTTGACACCAACAAAGATGGTCTTGTTTCATGGAATGAGTACAACATGGTTGTCTATGACCAGATCATTGACTTGGACAAGAACACCAAGCCGGAGGATCCCGAGGAAGAATCTATCAGATATGTATGAATACTTAAGTTATTCAATTTCTAAAATTACTGTTTGGAATGAACATCTAATTTATGTTTCACACAAATGTTTCGGTCATATAGCTTCACTTGAAGGAGAAGAGACGATTTGACTTTGCTGATTTGGATGGCACGCCAGGCCTTATTTTGAGCGAGTTCCTTGCTTTCACACACCCATCTGAAGTGGACAACATGGCTGTAAGGCACGTTTTTTGGCTCTGTGCAGTGTACCAATGGCTTACAGTAAACCGAAATTCAATATAACTTATTTTAAAGCACACTGCACTTTAAGTCTTTAGTGGTTGTTATTTGACATTTTATTATGTTTCTCAAATAGAATTCTAAATTCTGTCATATTTATCAAATAGGATTTTGCCATTGAGGATGTTCTGAGTGAATATGACACAGATAAAGATGGTTTCATCAGTCTAAATGAATTTGTCGGCGAACAAAACAAAGGTGAGTTAAATGAACAAGACAATACTGTTTACGTCTAAAATCTTTCATGGTAAAGTGTCAGTTTAATGTCAGATTGTATTTTGAAGACGTAAGTAGGGCTTAGTATGGTTGTATGTGGGTGATACTGGACTGGAATGCATGCCAAGTTAAATATTAAATACAAACATACCTTCTGAAATATTATGTATTACGATTTTGATAATAGTTTTTGGCCAGATCTGGCATGGTCAGAGCAGATCTAAGAGCTGAATATCTAAGTTGATTTCCTCCATAAATAATCATTCTTTGATAGAGGGCAATACACCATCCCAGTGGGCCATTGAGGAGACTGTGCGCTTCCAGGACCTCTATGATCAGGACAAGGATGGCAAGTTGAATAGAGAGGAGCAACTTCGCTGGGTTGCCCCTAATAGCTATGGCTCAGCAAGAGAAGAGGTGTGCCACCACTGTTTTGTTTGGACTGTAGTTTCTAGAAATGTACAATGACACCTATAGCTGATTTTAAAGAAACTTATTGGTGTGATTTCCAGGCAGTGTAAGGGCCTATGATATTACATCAGCAACAATGATGAGGAGTTTTGTTAGTTAATAGAAAAAGATTTATAGAATATTTTCATCACAATATTTTACAGGCTATTCATCTCATCAAAGAAATGGATCAAGATGGTGATGGGCAACTCTCAGAGTCAGAAATCTTGAAAAAACAAGACACTTTTCTAAACAGCGAAGTAACAGACTATGGAAGGCAACTGCATGTGGCACACGAAGAATTGTAACTGTGGTTGTGTTTCGGTTCGATGACTTTAGGTGATGTTATTTCCTGTTCTGAGTAGATATTTATATTTCTATTTTATCATTACATCATAATGGTTTCAAAATATATTTTGTTTTACTACACTTAGAATGGAATGAATATGTCAATTATAACCACCATTTGCCTTAGTGGTAAAAACATTGACTAATTTATTAAACACATGTATGAATGTTATCACAGATACATTGCAGGCAGGCCTTGTTGGTAACGGACGACACGTCATTGATTCTTCCTCATTTGGTTGGAACTAGTGAATGTGTCTGGGGTTTCCTGTGTGTGTGTGACTAAACCATTTTAGTTTTTAGCGGTGACCCTATCAAGCTTATCTCCTGAGCCAACTATCAGGGACTGACTTAAAACTGCTAGGATGACATTAAAATTCAAAGATGCCTTTTGGGTGAGTGACTAGCAGCTGCTGTGATAAAAAACGAATAAATAGTGCTAATAAATTGGTAGTTACGAAATTATAGTGTGAAGAAATGTACATTCATTTATAGGCCATTGCAATTGCATCCTCTCAGCTTGCTTAATTTTTTTCCCCAGTGTGTATTGTAAATGGTATATTTGAGGATTACTGCTTACTGTTATATTTTAAGTATTGAATCATCAGTTCTAAGCAATGAAAAGTATGTTTTTTGACATACAGTTCAGACAGATTTCAGGGTTATTGGATTATAGGGCAATAAAGTTTAATGGGGTCTGTTCTGCTTTCCTAATTAACTATCGATAACATACAGAATTGATTATAAATTCAGTAACAGGCCTCTGACATGCTTTTTTGAAAGCTATCTTCCTCTAATGTGGGCAGCCTTCCCTCTCATTCTGGTTTTACCTTTTGTCAGAACAGTAATCTACAAAATATAACACTGCTTCTGGATGTATTTGCATTGATGTGTGAGTACAATGAGCCCCTTATAGCCTTTGCAAATTGACCAGAGTCACTGACGTTCAACACCCTGGCCAATGTTTGATTAGTACCTACAGTAGAAAGTAGTTGTTTAAGAGCCAGTTTTGTGCCTACTGTTTATTATGTGTTTACTACTTATGTTACATTTTGATTTTAAGGTTCATGTAATGTTAATCACCCCGTACAGTCTCATGTTCTGCATTTGTTACATCTTCATAGTTTTCTTTCCAGGTTAATCTTCAAGCTGGAGTTTTCCATTTATATTTTGCTTCAATACATTTGAAAATAAATCGTTTTATACTACTATTGACAGTGTTTTAGGAGTAGTGAACTAAATGTAATTAAACTAGTTATCTACATTTTACAGTAGCTTGCTGGTAGTTCAACAGCAGTCATATTTGCACAGTGATTTAAGTAGCTCTATTACTTAATGTTTTAGTTGTAGTCAGATAATACAAAATCCAGATTTGTTTACAACAAAAAGGTAACATCCAATCTAGATGGGATTGTTTTATTTAGGACAAGTTTATGTCTCAGGGTATTCCATGAAGCCGTATTGTCAGCTCACATTATTGAGCTATAATAATAATAGTAACTCTATTTCTATAGCACCTTTCAAAACTGAATTTGTTATTAATTGTAACTAAACCTGAATACAAGGTATTGATTATTGCTATTTATTATTAAATGTTCAGAGAAGTTGGTGCATATTTCAGAAATTACCTGGTTAACTGAGTAATTCTGCTTGGTGAAATACCCTGGACTCGGGGGGGCAGGTGTCTGACTGATGGACATTGTATACAAAACCAATGCTGACATTATCTGCACTTTGCCATGAATAGTAGATTATTTTTTTAAAATGTATGTGTGGTTTATGTATGATCGATGAAGTGGACAATTTTTGCAGTAAACTGAAATGAGTGATGAATGATCACATGTGCATTGTCAATTAAATCTTCTTTTTTGACAAAGTATCTAAACTACTTTTTCTGAGCCATTCAGTTAACCAAAATAGATTTCTCCCTAAGATAGCTTTACTCTAGGTCTACTTCTTCCAGTCTGAAGACTTTGATAGCTGGCAAAGCTATGCTTTGAAAGTAGCTTCCCCAACACTGAAACATCTTATATTTGGTTCCAGGGGGTGGATTTCATCAGTAATGTAGGATATGAGGTTCTTTCACAACGACTTGGTGATGGCCGACGCACATGCAAAGACATAGAGGATCTCTTGAAGATGAGGTAGAGGGTCTAATTTGCATAACATTTAGTGAAGTCTACATTTTATAATAATCAGTTGCATGAAAGCATATATACACTTTTTGACAAAAGGGCATCAGCAGAAGAGAGATATGGCAAGGAATTGGTGTCAATTGCACGCAAAGCTGGGGGTATTTGTGAGATCAGGTATGAACATTTTTATATACTTACCTATTTAGAGATCTTACAGCTAACTTGTCACATTTATCAAGGCATTACATTTTTTATACATTTGCGATTTTACAGCACTTTGAAAGCATCCATTGAAGAACTCAAAATAGGTATGTATTTTGTTTTTCTGTACATTGAATTAAACATAAAATAAATTTAAACTTCAATTAGATCCCAAACTAGTTAATTTATTGTACCCTTTACAGAGATTGAGCATATAGGGAACCTGCATGTGCAGCTCTCTGGAACGCTAAAGGAGGAACTAAAGAGGATGGAGCAGTTCAGAGAACGTCAGAAGGAGCAGAGGAAAAAGGTTTTGATCAGACAGTATTTTATCTGCCTACACAGGGGACCTACAGGGTGGTATATACATGCACGGCAACAGTCTTTGTGTCTGCAAAGTAGTTGTTTAGTTATGTCTGGCCTTTAGAGAGGATCTGAGGCATCCTACACAAGTGATATGTACAGAATAGTAACAATGTATTGTCCTTTATGTAACTACAAAACCTTGCCGTTTGTCCATCTCTTTCAGTTTGAGGTAATAGTGGAAAAAGTACAGAAGACAAAGGTGACTCTTTATAGGAAAACGATGGAGGTAAGCTTTCCAGCTCTTTATACATTTTGTGTACTTTCATACCATGAAATTGCCATGTTCTCTTTTATTTGTTTTTGTAAGAAGTGTTGCTGCAGTCTTATTTTATATATATTTTTTTACTTGTTTTGCTAAATTGGAGAACATTTTGAACTTTTAACTGCCTACTCTGCTTGTATCTGCTTGTTTGTGATTTATATGGAAAATATATCTGTATATCTGTATATCTATGAAAAGAAATATGTAGTTTACAGGGGATATGACCAAGAGGGAACCAAAAGAAAAGTGAAACATAGAGCTCCATACTTTTGTAATGTTGTTAGGGACATAGATCACTACTCATACATTATTTGTAAATCCCTTTCTTCAGTACATGAGAAAATCATTTTCGGAATTGGTTTGCATGAAAGGTCTAAGATAGGTTTTTCCATACAAGGCTGAACAATGGTAGACTTGTCAAAGTAATTTGTCAGTGTAGTGTGCCAGGAAAAGAGAGCTTGGTAGAGATTGTGGGGGCTAGACTTACTTAAATTAGCAATACAATTCTGTGTTAAGAACAACTCACCACACTAGCTGGTGATAGCTTGAAGTAATAACATACTGATTACTCAAACACTACTTAGCTGGACAGGGACATACAGTGACATTCAGTTGTCCAGAATTCCGTTAAAGGAACTAGCAACAACGCAAATAAAATGTTAATGTGACATAGTTATCAGCTTATCTGGGGTCGCTGCAGCAGGTTTTGAACAGGGTAGGGTATTGTTTACTTTTATCAGAAGATACCAATAAGGTAAAGATCCCAACAATTGCGAATGTGTGTATAATTACTGGTATGCAGTTATGGAGTAATACTGCAGCTACAAGTGTTGAATATAAACTTCAAGAATCTCAATCTACTTCAGAACACTGCTCAATCTATAAATATATATGTATATACACTATATATATAGCAGTGGTCTATTGTCAGCGACAAAGAAGACACCAGCAAGCAGAATGCTATAGCTTGTGAGTGTGGTGGGTCACTATGTCTGTCTAAAATAAATATAGGTGTTCCGATGTGGGTGCACCTGCTTCTTAATCAATGTATTTTGTGAGAAACAAAAAACACACTGCCAGGGAAGTGCTGCATGATGTTTTTTTTTCGTCCGCTCTATTGTGTTCTCTCCTTTCCATGTACAAATTGTTCGATCCTAGTCTAGAAGATTCTATGATCAACGGTGTCGAGAGGCTGATGAGGCAGAGCAGGCCGTTGAGAAGTTGAGCGGTTCATTGACAGCCACGCCCAAGCAAGCAGATCGGGTAAATTATGAATTCCCGTACAGCGATTGAGAGCTCACAACACAGTGCATGCTCTCTAGGGGATATACTACTTTATACTACTTCTATTCAATTACACAGGACGTGATGTTTATAATAAAGATGTATGTGGCATTAGTATTGTAGTAGTGTCACTGTTACGCAGGGAAATGATCCTGTCACTGTTACGCAGGGAAATGATCCTGCGCAAATGATCCTGCGCAAATGATCCGAGCAAACATATATGCTTTACAAAGAGTATGTCAGCCTAAACCTTTTAAAGAGGATTTATTTTTTGTCCAGACTTAATGCTTGTTTCTATTGTATTTTTACAGTTACAAAACAAAGCCAAACAGTGCAGGGAGGCTGCAGGAGAGGCAGGTCTGCATATATCTACAGCTTTTTTTGTTGTTGATCTTTTACTATGTTTCTGCATGTATTTTTTGTTACAGCATTTTAGACATACAGTAACACAGTCTTTGGTGCCTGTCACATTCAATATGTGACACATGATACAAACATTCACCAGAATGTAACTTTTGTACTTATTGATTACCCAATTCTCCTTTACGTTGAACACTCTTGTTTCTGGCTTGCTTTCGCATTGCACATTTTAGAGCACATCTCAATGCCACACTAAATAGATACTATTCCCATTATGTTCCAATGAGATGATTGTTAACTATTTAAAATGTTAGAACAACTGATACATTTGACCCTTTTGTCACTTTAGAAAATCAATACAAAACTAACATAGAACAGCTTGACAAGATTCGACAAGAGTGGGAAACTACACATGAGAGCACATGTGAGGTACACTTTAAAATTATGGCTGTCTTTATTGTTCAGCCAGTCATGTGCACTGAAAGCTGTTTATGAGGCATTAGACCAGTTGATTACCTGTAAACCATAAGGTTTTATAATGCGTATGCATACCACACCTTACTCAACCTTACTGTATAGGTAAAGTACAGTAAAGTAAACACAGGGGAGATGGTTTTTGCAGGTGTTTCAGCAGCAGGAGGAAGATCGTATTAACGTTCTTAGGAATGCCATGTGGGTGCACTGTAATCAGCTTTCTCTGCAGTGTGTCAGAGCGGACGAGGTGGGTACCACAATATTCAATTCAACCTATTAGTATTAGTGGGTAATAAAGTGTAAGACTTGAAAGATATTTGCATGTCATAATATGCGCTTGAGTTAAACATAAATGGCTTTTTCAGTGTTATGAGAATGTGAGGAAAGTGCTGGAAAAGTGTGACATTACAGAGGACAACAACGTCTTTGTTGAGATGAAAGTCACTGGCTCTAGTCCACCAGGTACATCAAGCATCAGCCTTATTTAATAACTAATATTTCATTATTTTTTCATTATTAATATAATAAGTGTACCATCCATCAGCATTAAAAAATTACTTTTAACTGCATAAATAATTACTGGGAAAATCAGTGGGAGAAAAGGGAAAGGAATTTGCATTTACTTCAGAGCTTATGTATTTAGTTTGTGTTTTCCCCTGAAGGAAGTTTCGCTAACTAAATTCCATCGCTTGCTCCACTAGCACCCATTGTGTTTCAGAATTACTACCAAAGGGAGCCATCACCAGATAGCAATGGCAGTGCTCGGTTTGTAGGAGGAGTAATTAAAAGGTTGGATCTAAACAAATTTAATCTGTACAAAATAAAAAACAAACCTTGTTTCATTTTTTTAAATGTAATTTCATATTCAATTCTGTTAATAAATAATCCATTTTTGTCCATGCTGTGATTAGATGTGCTATAAAAAAATTGCATGCACATTTTATGTTTCCAACTTTAGATTTTCAAATCTTCTGCAAGGAAAAATCATCGAAGGTCTTCAGCCAGAAGCACCATCTACTGGTATGTTTGTTACTACATGCAATGGGAAAAACATTTAACACCAAAGATAGACAAAATGGTTTACTTCACATGAGAAAAGACAGACACACATACTGTATAGCATTTTATGATGTGAGAGTTTGAGAATGATTAACCACGTGTTTAGCATATTATTCATGTATTTCGTTATTATCTTAACATGTTATTAAGCTGTTAAAATTTGACCTTTACCAAGTGACAAAAACAAAATTTGTCTGATGGCTTTAATGGCAAACCTTGTGTGCAATCCACCAGGCAAAGTTTCAGACACAGTGTACGCTTCCATTCCTGGATTTCAATCTGGGGAGCCTGATGGGAGCAATTTGGAGTACAAGGCTCTGTATGACTACAAGGCCCAGGTCCGTTTTATATGCCTCTCTATCTACTGGCCTTTCACTTTAAATAATTTCATTACTATCTCATGTGTTTATGTGTCCCTCAAAAATCCAATAACTCCTGTAAAACATTGCAGTGAATGAGAGGTCACATTTACTTCCCCTTTGAGGAATTTTGCAAATGGCTTTCCTTTGCAACTATAACGACTGTTGCTCGTTTTGCAGTACACTTCTAGTAACATGTTGTTTCATATACAATATAATGTGTAATTTTACAGAAAAAGTTTCACTCTGTGTGTCCCTAGTCTGAGGATGAGCTGTCCATGACATCTGGGGACACAGTGGTGGTGGTGGAGCAGAGGGAGGATGGCTGGTGGGTGGTGCAGAGGAACGGGTTATCTGGACTGGTCCCAGGCTCCTACCTTGCCAAAGAATGAGCTGATCAAGTCTGACCTAAAGGAGGTGCACTGTACAAGCTGTTTCCTCTCATATTTTGAAATATAAAGTACATATCCAGCCTGACTAGAAGTACTAAGAGGCATAGATTTGCTAGCTTGGATTCGCACATGAAACTTGATACTACAACATTGATTAAATGTTTAAATATGCATGCATAAATATACAAAAATTACAATAATACAGTATATCGGTTCAGGGTTTCGTAATTAAAATCCTTATTTGTTGCCTTCTACCCTGCTGACTGTAGCTTTGGCACTTCTAATGTGTGTGTGGGATTGGGGTGTGAGGTAACTATAGCAAAGACAGGTGCAGAATGAAGTGTTATTTGCACAAGCTTACATTACTAGGTCTATACATACTCTCTAGTATTGAATATCCACTCGATTTAGACACAACAAAATACAGGATGCTACGCTTTATGTCTTTTTTGGAGTTACTTTCTCTTGACAATGTTTTATTAAAAAATATGTATTATTTTATTTGCTTTGGCATTACTTAATGTTTACCCATTTGATCATTTGTCAGTGCAAGATGTTGTGCCATTATACCTTTCTTTTAATTTATTGTCAAGTATTTGACTGAAGAAGATAATTGTCTTAAATGCAATGTGTTGTTGACACAGTAATTTAGCTCATTCTAGTGGCTATTTTTGTCACAAGTCTTTAAAGCCTGTGTTGAGTAAAAGCTCCTAGTTTCTCTACAGCCTATCACTGTGTTGAAAGTTCTCAATATTCTCAATTCCAAAAGTTGTTTTTATTTGCCAACTAGTTGTGGGTTCAGAGGATAAATTAAGTAAGCGTAAGAAAGAAGTAAGAAGTAAGAGGGTTGATCATATATTCAATGCTCTTAGGAGCTGCCTGCCCCTAAACCAGACCAGAGTATCAAGTAAACCCCTAGCATCGGACACCACATCCCGTGGTACTCCTCATGAAAAACCGCTTAACTGTAACCCTTTCATTTGGACATTACCTTACTCCATTTGCCACTGACAAAAGCCCTAACATACCATTTAACTGTTAGTCATTTGTATATAACAACAACAAACCACAATCATAGTCTTAATGTAAACTGTGAGGCAACTAGGTGCATGAATGCATTATGACAAAATGATGCAATTTGGTGGAATATACAGATTTATTTCATTTCTAAAGTCCCCCTCATCTATTTACATTCATTATTAGCTCTGCATGGCTACAGTTGCAAAATTGTTCTTCTAAACAATGTATCAATCTGAATGCTGCTCAAACTAACAAAATTAAGCAAACAGAAGATTTCAAGACGTAACAGCTAATTCAAAACTTCTATGCACTAAAGGGGATGACGGGGCAGATATCCGACCAACAAATTCAGTGCTTCACTACAGTTGGATTCCCCATACTTAAATATATTTCAGTTGTATTAATATAGATTCCAGTATGTTGTGGGAGAAGGGGACACTCAAAGTCAGTGGTTCTCAAACTAAGGGTCTTGCTTATTGTGAGGATTTTGAGGGGTATGAAAACCATATTCTAAAACTAAATATGTATATTACTAAATGAAACAACATACATATCCTTTTCCCATGAAGTTCTTTCACTAGTCACAGAAAATATTTGATGTCTAGGGAGGGGAATAATGCCCCCTTGTCTCCATTCCCTCGGCTAGAAACGTATGTCTGCTACTCCAAGGGTTACGAGTCTTTCATTTAATTTATAGGGGGTCCCAGGATAGAAAGATTTGAGAACCACTACTTTAACTTATTACAGAAGGAAATGTCTGCAAAGGAAATTGAGAACTGTAGTATCTACACTTGAATTAAATATTTACAAAATATTCCAAAGCCATACAAATAGTGCAAATTGACATGTCAGCAAACACTCAGTCCATAAAGTATTCATAACTGTATGTCTATACTGTACATAACTCAAAACTCACCGAGAGAACTTAGGTAGTCAGGGCCACACAAGACATGGAAAATCGGCTTTTCTTTTTTAAATGACCGTACAAGAAGTTGGCCATCATCATGTTTAATGGAAAAGAAAATGTTAAACTAGGATGCATGGAATTAGCCCCCCCCCCCCCTTTTAACCTTTCCATCCATTGTCATTTTCATGTGTGAGCCACTCGTACTGAGGTGCCATTACAGCAGATCAAACCTAGGCTTGGGTTAACCAGGGGCAAAGCCTTGGGCCAAGCTCTCTGTGTGTGTGTGTGTGTGTGTGTGTGTGTGTGTGTGTGTGTGTGTAAGGGTCTTCTCTACGCATAGGTTCCCCCTGTGATTAGAAGCTCGTACGCAGGATCCCGGGTCCTTCGACAGAGCACCATACAGCTACACAGCATCCCCAACATCTAAGACACCAAGACAGTGTTAGTATTTGCTTTGTATGAGCTTGGCAAAGGTATGACATTATTTGAACTTATCTTATTTAAATTGCATTACACCATTTAAAACACCTAAGTGCTTATACAGTCACTGATATCAACAAAATCAGACTCGTCAAAGGCAAGGGCATGCTTGCCTTCATGGAGAAATGCTAATCAATTGACCAATCTGGCTGGAAGAGCTGCGAGCAAAGCAAGAACACAAAGCCCCTCTGTCAGCAGCACACAGAGAGAGCCTCTTGCTCAGAAGCCTCTAAAATTACCGTGAACTCGCACGGTCACCTTCACACATGCCTCAGCATTCAGCAGTCTACCATTGAACGGCCTCAGGTGAAAGCAACCAACAAGCCCTCTTATGAATGGAGGCCATTGTGTTTAAAATGTTGCTAGCCATCAAATTAAACAAACGACTATGGAGAGAGCGCCTGTCAGGACCTTTGCCCTACGGCTGGCCTGTTTGGGTTTAAATTATGTGTGGGAGGGCCGTTTAAAACTACAATAATAGACATAACAACAATCACTGAAAACATTTAAAATGTTGGCAAAGAATGCAAGCCTATTAACTCAAAAAAGGCAGTTGCTATAATTCCCTATTTAATTCTCTACAAGTCTCTACTTTGGTTCCACTAATATTAAGTGTTGGACTGTTTTCCTTAAAGCCAGAAGTAATAATGATATGAACGAGCTCAGTTTTCTTTGGTTTCTTTCACCTGGTTCCTGCTGGAGTAACACGGAGGATTTTTATATCAAGGCACATCTGCTCGATGGCCCACACAGCACTAAGGAGCCTGAGTCCATGACAGCAGAAACCCATGGCACCACTTTTGATTTCCTTTTCGTAAGAGCGTCCTAAGGGGAACATAAAGGCTTACCTGGATTAAAGCAAACGTTGAGGCAGCCCCGATGACGTACATCATGATCTCCTTCAACTTCTTGACCACCAGAGCTTCGCAGCCCTGCAGGAGAACATTGGACACATTGTGTGAGGGGTCAGACCACACTGGACATCCGCAAGATCCCAGTTTAAAGTCCCGTTGGTTACCTCTTGGTAGAGGTCCTCGGGCCGGGCGAGCGACCCGGTGCAGGCGCTGGTGCCGGGCCTACAGCAGCTAGCTGGCACGCTGTTGTTTTTTGACTCCTTGAACCAGGTGGTGTTCCTCCAGTCTGAGTAATTGTGAATCCCACAACATTGAAGCTGTGAGGAAGACAAGGTCATAATAGCTTAGCTCTGTGGCTTCTCTGCGCTCCATCAATACTGTACATCTTAAGAGATGCAATATCCACACAGGCACGCTTTACAAAGACTGCAAAAGAAGTAACTAGATCTCTCACCTGTCTCTGCACATAGTCAATGGCACGGCTTGGGGCATCCGTGTTGGTCCCATTGTACTCCTCATACACCTTCTGGATAGACTTGTTGACCTCCTCCTCAACCTAAGAAAAACAATTACACTTGTTTATTCCATCTCTGAATGGAAATTCCTGTTAATCAAACAAGTAAATGATCAACAGCTGTTATCAAAGAATCTCGCGTTAAAACACTGCATCGGTGCTCAGGATGACGGAATCTGGCTCTATCATCTGATAAGAGGTGGCACAATTCTAAATTAACCTGAAAAACAGGTCCACTAGAATAACTTGACTACAGTGTAACATATGCGATATACTCACCCTGGCTCTGTAAATATATCCAAGAACCACCACAGCCACTTCCGTCACGAACACCAGCAGGAGAATGAAGACAAACTGGCGAGGATGAATATAAAGGATTATTGAGCTATGAGCTACGACAACAAAGCTACATACAATGGTAGAGAGTATAAGCTTTGGCACCATTTATTCTGGTTTTGCTTGACAACTTAAGATGGAAGGATTGTAGTAGAACAATCACTAACCAATGCCAGTCCACAACGGCTCTCTCGAATGGTGGCACAACATCCGATGAGGCCAATGATGAACAGAAGGGCCCCAACTGCTATAATCACTACTGCTGGGATCAGGGTGTACACATCCTCAAAGAAATGGTCATAATCGTCATATGTGATGAACACATAGGCTCCAATGTAGCAAAGAATGCCTGCAGCTGCCTGTGTAGGGTGACAAGGACATGAGGTGGTTCTCATAGACTCACATGATAATTATTTTTTTCTTTTTTTTAACTATTAATACCAAACGTAATTCGTAGGGGTTAAAAAACGTGCTTGGACTATGAGATCCGGACTAATGTTCCTCAAGTGTGTAGAAAAAATATTTAATTAAACCATGCCTCTGGTTGTCTCTTTTACTAATTGGTGGTTAGAGATGCTGGCTTTGTACTACTAGATTCACATTGTCACATCAAGTGGAAATACATACAAATGTTGGCCATATGATCCTCATTTTCAATCATGATTGTGTGATGTTATTAATATTATCATCCTCAGCTATGCATTTTTTGATAATTTTTGCGTAGTGGGAGGTGAAACAAGCGATCAGGCTTATTTGATCAGTTAATACAGAAATACTATTAACTTGGGTAGAACATCTTGATATGCCGCAATATATGAGCTAATGTAAATCCCGCCCGTGAATAGCTATTTAGTACTTGATATCGAACAATTGGGCCCACAGTCACTGATGCGCGGCTTGTTTTGGCACAGCTAGTAATAGCTAGCTAACGTCGTTAGCTAGCTTCGTTGTGTGGCGCATTCTCAACTCAGCAGAGGTCGTTCCAACTTACCCAGAAAATGAGGTTCAAAAATACCAGCACCGTCTTCGACGACGTGATGCCACACTGCCCCATGTTTAAGACAGACATTTATGGATCGACGGTTATGAATTTAAACCCTTATTTGACGACGTCCTGGTCAACTCCACCTGCAGTATGCCATGCCACGGGTGCCTATTCCTGACAGATTGACTGGATCCTTCCACATGCTAGGCTGCATAGCGCAACACAACAGCCAGCTGGACAATGTCACGTGGTACACTGAGCTCATCGTCTGCTTACATGTCTCAAAACTGAAGATGTCTTGTACAAAACAATTCAATTGCATGTATCATACGCTAAAGCGTTACGTTTTTACATTGAGGTGGTTGTGCAAGTAATACATTTTCCTCCATAAAATATAATTTCGTTTTGCAAACGTTCTCGATGATGAGACGTGCTTAGTGCTTGGTAATTTTGCAACCATTGAATTGCGATGTTTTGCTGACATCTACCGGTTGCAGAACAAATTGCACATATAAATCCTTATTTCATAGACATGATGGACGTATGTTCTGGAGTCCAGCGCAAGTACAGGCACAGCGCAACGAATTGCAGGTTACAGAGACTGATTATTTTGCGACTGATGCCGGAGAAGTAGCCTATATTGTGGGTCAAAGCGAGTGATGGTACTCATTGATCTCTTGAGTCATGCATGTTCTTGAACAACTGAAAAGTGGCTCACTAATTTCTTACGAAGGAATGGTAGCAATGTCTACAATGCAGGATCAGTTGCAAAGAACAACCTTCTGACACTCCAAGAAACTGATCTGATCTCTCCTACAGCATAAACACAAACAATTCAAATGTTTAGGGGAAATTAGGACTGAAATGCAGAGATAGTCACCCCATAAGACATTATCATAGTTGAATTGCTGATTTATCAAAGAAAAACAGTCTAATGGAATATCGCAGTGTCACATGCCTACAACTATCTAGAAGTTGAGCACAAGTAAGGTGCAAGTTTAGTATTGGGTTTCTGTTGGTGGACATCACGCATCCTAGGCCCTAAAAGCAATTCAAAGAAAGATAATATCATATAATAATAATAATAATAATAATAATAATAATAATAATAATAATAATAATAATAACAACAATAATACCTGGGATTTCTAAGCGCCTTTCAAGTTCATTCCGGATAGCTGGAGGAAGGCAGATCCAGAGTAATGGGACAGCAGCGTGGAGAATAGAGATTCAGAGTGATTCTCTACAGACACAAATGTGCACCACCATGAATACCCCGGTGGCATCGTAGGATGACGGGGTTAAGGTTAGTTCTAAAGTTCTCATCTCTCAACCTGCAAGAAACTGTGTTACTATGACAAAGGGAGAGGAGTTGTGGATGGCATGGAATGTTGTATACAGCCAGCGGCTCTTGTATGGATGCAGGTGCCAGATGATGAACTGGAAGTAAAAAAGCAGTAGGTTTCCTGTGACTCCACAGATCAGCCCCAGTATGGAAGGGGCCCTGTCTGGTAGGTCAACAGAAAGTTTTCATGCCCACTGAGCCACGCAGCTGGCTGCACGAGAAGAGTGTGATTGTGCAGGGTGACACCTGAACAGTGCAAAAGCATGGAGGGGCTTGAAGGCCGCCTGGGCTGGATCTTTAACTGCTGAACCATTCATCTCTGGCCATGATGTCGTAGACCAGGAAAGGGATACAGAACACAAAGTAAGGAGACACAGTAAAAACAATGGGCAACAATGGATATATCAATGAGTCCCTGTAATTAAACCTCATATTATGCCACAAATGTTTAAATAGAGTCTTTCTCTGGCATACATTCCAAAAACCTAAAGTTATATCTTGCAGCATTCTGTAATGTAAGATAGCTTCCTCAATGAAAGTAAAATTCCAAACCAAAGCAGAGATGCTAAGTATGTTCTTACCCACAATACGTTTTCTGACAGTTTGTGAGAAACCTTACAAGTCTGCTAGAAATTATTCAATATATTATATTATTCATAATCTTTTGGAAGGCTTTTCAAATCAAATCAAATCAAGTTTATTTATATAGCATGTTTAAAACAAGCAGAGCTGACCAAAGGGCTGTACAACATATTCATATACAGTATATCAAACCAAGATCAGTATATCAAACCAGGTATCATGATATTTATCACTTCAACTCCCCAACAGAAGAGGGCGACAACGTAACGTTGTTTTGCTCCTGTGACTAGAATACGACTGTCGGTCGAGTTGTTGGACCTGCACTTCTGTTTTTAGGTTTTCGTGGGCATTGAGTGAAGTGTTTGCTACAAATGAGCCAAATGGAAAACCCTTCGTTGGGCAGCTTTCAGGTAGTGCACTCTAATGGCAGCAGTATTTTAGTAACTACTGTAGGCATATTCACAGCTTGTCTTTATTCTTATTTTAGCTTGTTAGCTAATGTGTGCTAATCAGCCCTTATCAAGGCTGCTGATTTTGTGAAGGGTTCATTTAAGACCATAGCTAGAACATTCCTACCATATGTCTTTCTGGTATTACTATCTTGTTAAAGATAACATACAATTAGAATTCTGGCATAGATTATGGGAGGCTATCTTTTAAATAATGTCAACCTATATAAACTATGTTTAACAGGTGTCAGCTGAGAGCAGTCATGGGTTTGTTGCCACACCCCAAAATAAGAAGGAAAGAGAAGGTGAGACAGACCAAGCTCTAGGTGACCCCCGACCTCAAGCAGTGTGCCGCTTTTTCTCCCTTGGACGCCATTGCAACTTTGGCAGGAAGTGCAGATTCCTCCATGTAAAGGGTGATGGTTCAACGCTTTTGCAGGGTAAGTTAGACAACAGCTCTAACATGAGGCCAGAGCAGGACAAGCAGAAACAACCAGCTGGTGAAAGCCAGAGTGATGGCCTGCAGCAAGATATAGTGTGCGAGAGGCCTGGGGTCGACAGACCCAGCAACCCCAGGGCAGCTCCAGCCAAGAGCAAGATGCCTATTAGTCGTCGACCCTGTCGGTATTACCTCTCTGGCTTCTGCTCAATGGAGGATAGGTGCCGGTTCTTCCACCCAACCCAGTTTCCCTCTGTCGCGGACCAGTCTATGCTGGGAGATGAGAGCCGACCTAGGCAGCTGACCCCAGCACCCAAACCCAGCGTCCTCCAGGAGGTCAAAGTTGCACACCTAACAGAGGAAATTGCCCAAAAATTGCGGGACACTGAGATAAAGCAGATGATGAAGCGGTTTCCCAGTGAGCAGCTCATTATTCAGGAGCGAAGTGACTGCCAAGTTACTTTTTATCGGATCACAGTGGCGGCTACTGATCCTGACTGGGTAAAGTGCTTATTAGTGCTTGTTAAACATGTTCTGGCGAGTACACAAACCTCTGGATTGATTTGAATATGGGAAACACAACGTGTTTGCAGTTTCTAAATAAGGCATTATTCTTTAATGGACTTATTAATTACAAATTGCAACCATACACAAAAGCATATGTTCTATAACGAGGCAACAACACAGTTATAGGGATATTTAATAAAAAGATTCATTATGTAGGTCAACAAAAAGCGTAACACAGTTTTAACATCATGTTCTGACATCGACACTTAAACTTTTCTGCCATTTTTACTGGGATCATAGTTCAGCACGTGTTGGGTTTTGCTTTGCTGCATATAAATCATTAACGATTGAACTTTTCTACACCCTTTTGGGTATGGTTTCATGTACACAATTTCCAACCTCTTGGTTCACCTGAAGAAAATGGAAATCTATATAAACATGCTGATTGTCTGTCTTGCAGCCTTTTGACCTCAAAGAAGTTGACATCATGGTGAGCTTTCCAGAGAAATACCCCCAAGAGGTAAGCATTCGCTTTAAGGAATATGAGTCTGAGCATTTCACACCAGCTCAAGTTCATAGATAACTAATAGATTCATTGCACAATCATTTTCCTCAGGTTTTTACATTAGACATACCATTAGACCAGGAACTGCCATCAGTGATGGGGAGGTAAGAGGGGGAGCAGTCCATTTTGTTGACCTGTTCTGCCCAAGTAAATATCTCATCGACTCATGGCTTACACACTGAATGTCTCCACGCGTCCTTGACCAGACATGTACAACAGGCCTCGGTGGATTGGCTGCAGGCCAAGCATGCCACTAACGAGCTGATGGGCAAGGTGGAGCTGCTCCTGCGGCCCTATCTGCGCTGGTTAGACCGCAGCATGGAGAGACTGTTCACTGAAGGAGCCAGAGTGGTGAGGCTGCATCCGTCCTGCTTAACAGTAGATGGCACTGAGGGAAGCTCAGGTTTTTTTTAGTTTTTAAAAAAAAAGAGTTTAGGATTGTTTCAGATTGGCCTGCACTATTGAATCGAATTGTTTTTGTTCCGTTTATTCAGCTGAAGAAAGATATGGACGTAGCAAAAGCTGGACTCCAGTTTGTGCCGTACCAGCAGCTCCAGGCAACTGTGGGGAAAGACCCAGCCAACCCTGACATGGGCACTGCTGCCGACGAGGTGCCCCCCCGCGAAGTAGACGAGGAGGATGAGGAGAACATGGAGATGAGGGATCCAGAAATTGACCCCGAGAGCGATGACGAGATGGAGGAGGATCAGGGGGGCCTTGGCCAGGTGGAGCACATCAAGCCGATCGAGCCCCGACGGGGAACGGAGCTGAAGCTGCTGGGCCTGAGGCTGGGGGAGGACACAGCCACCGTGGTGGCCCAGCACATCACTGTCTGTCTGCAGTGCAACAGGTGGGTAAGGGGTCTACTCCTGTGCCCTGGGACCTGAGGCCTTCCACCATACACTCCATACCGTAACATTTCCGTCCCCCCTCTGTTGTGGTACTTAGGTGCAAGGTGACGGCAGACCTGTCCCTGAGCGGCAGGACGCCCTGCACGGCCCAGTGTGAGAAGTGCAACGCGGAGATCAGAGCTGCCTTCAGACCCGGCATGCTGCACCAGTACAGCGACGTGCTGGGCCACCTGGACCTGAGCAATGCAGCTGCCATGGACCTGGTGCTCCAGGACTGTCAGCTCGTAGTGGGCTGCCTCGGCTACTCCCAAGAGAGCCCTGTCCAGGTACAATTAGCCAAACCAACGTCCAGTCAGTCAGCAATGTGATTAGTCCTGAGAAGCCATCAAACATAAGATCTATCAAGGCCCCTTTCACAGCAAATTGCTAAACCGAGCTGAACAATCGCCAATGGTATGGGGCTAGGATGTTAGATAACTGTTAAAAGGGCAACAGAGGGTCTTTGTGTCTTGCCCTCTTCCAAAGCATGCATGCTCTTTTTTCTCTAGGGCTTTTCGTATGGCCAGGCCATGTTGGTTAATTGCGAGCACTGTTACAGCCAGCTCAGCATCCTGGTTGAAAGTACGCGCTTCCAGAACATTCAGCCCCGGTTGAATAAAACAGGTCAGAACTTGCACACCATGTGCCAGATGCATACCAACGAGAATTATGATCTTAAAACAATTGCAGGTCTAATGCTGGCTTCTATACAGGACAGGATGTCTCAAACCTGAGCTCTCGGCTGCCCTTTCGAGACCCTGCAGTGCAAAAGGGAAAGCCACTGCCAGATAAGGGCATATGCAAACACTTCAAACAGAGTCATCGCTGGCTTAGGTAACTTCTCTGTCTTAACCTCCTAGTAGAGGCCAAGTGGCCCTGTTCTAGATTGTCTGTGTTTAGCCTGTTGCATGCCCAACAGTCTATTCCTGCAGGGCTTGAGGATTTCCTGTGCGTGTTCTTTTTCAGATGCCCTCATTGTTTATTGGGTATTAAAAATGACACTCACCAAGCATTTTATTAGGAACACTATACTAATACTGGATAGGGCTTCCATTTGCTCTCAAAACAGCCTCAGTTTTCCATGGCATTGATTCCACAAGATGTTGGGAACATTCCTTTAGGATTCTGGTCCATGTTGACATGATTGCATCACACAGTTTCTGCAGATTTTGCAGGTGCGCTTTCAAGCTGTGAATCTCCCGTTCTACCACATCCCAAAAGGTGTTCTATTGGATTCAGATCCGGTGACTTCACGACTTTTGCTTTGTGACAAGGTGCATTATCATGCTTGGAAGCCATGAAGGAATGCACATGGTCAGCAACAATACTCAATTAGGCTGTGGCATTCAAGTGATGATTGATTGGTATTAACGGGCCCAAAGTGTGCCAAGAAAACATTCCCCACACCACTGCACCACCTCTACCAGCTTAGGATGTTGACACAAGGCAGGTTTGGTCCATAGATTCATGCTGTTGGCGCCAACTTCTGACCCTACCGGCTGTGTGCCTCAGCAGAAATCAATATTTTTCCAACGGTTGGGATTTGGTGAGCATGTGCCCACTGCAGCCACAGCTTTCTGTTCTTGGCTAACAGTGGAACCCGCCATGGCCTTCTGCAGTAGCCCATCCACCTGAAATGTTCAATGCATTGTGCAGCTGCTGGCCCGTATCTGCTGGATTTTGTGCATTGCTAACACGATTCGCTAATTTGATAAGTGTATGAATGAGAAGGTGCACAAGTGTTCCCAATAAAGTGCTAAGTGAGTACATTAGGAAATAAGTCTTAAATATGGCCTTTTTCACAGTTTTTCATCATTATAGTATATCAAATGCTAAGTGAGAAGAAAAAATTAAGTTATGACTGTATAACTGTTGTAACACACATCTTTAGACAATTTTACAAGCCACTTTGATGGGAGTTTGTCCTGACAGTCTTCTTTAGGTTACAGTGGAGCGCATACAGGCAGGCTAGAGGTAGTGTGTGTAGTGCTTAATGGTGATGATGCTGTCTGTGAGCTACCTGTGCTGCTGTGGCACCCCTAGGTTCCCATGCTGTGGCCGGGCCTACCCCTGTGACGTGTGCCATGACGAGGACCAGGACCACCCTATGGAGCTAGCCACCAGGATGATCTGTGGCCACTGTGCTAAGGAGCAGGTGGGTATATGAGTCCATAGCACATGCATGGTCATCTGCAGCTCATTGGCCTAGCACTCGCAACACTCAACGCTAATATTAGTCTGTTTAACCCAAAGTGAAATTGTATGACTTTACAGATGTACAGCAACGGTAAGGCCTGTGTCGGCTGTGGTAACATGATGACAAGAGGAGCCCACACCAATCACTGGGAGGGAGGCCTGGGCTGCAGGAACAAAGTTAAAATGAACAGGTACACCGTATATCCCTCTCCTTCAAACTCTCCGTGGTCTTTTGCCAACACAGCTTACCTTAATACTTCCTGTTGGAAATACTTAGTGCTTTGTGCTGGCACAACAATGTAGCTAGGGAAACCTGTGACCTAAACTGTAAGTTATCCTACATAGGTTACAAATGTATTACCTTGCTCTGATGCCTCCATTAAATAATGGAGGTGCCAACTGCAAATACTTTAAATTCAAAGTACTATCAAATTATTCTTTGAATTGGCACATATTGTACTACACTACAAGCATAGTGTTTCTCACAAATATTAGCATTTCCTTTATTTTTCATTGGTTTGTTATTCCGTTAAGTATTTCCATTATTGTCCTCTATTTGTGTTTACAATTCCTATAATTTTTTCAGTTTTTTGTATTGAAACTTTATATTGGTCAAATGTATGATCATTTTTCTTATTTACAGGAATGACAGACATAAATATGCCAACACCAACAAGACGGTATCACGTAAGGCTGGCAGTGAGAAGTAGACTAAAGCAAGAGGATGGAATTGCAGGGCTTTGATACATGCATACTTTTACTTTTTGATCATTATCATGTTTTCTCAATACATTTTCCTGCTGTTTGAACAGTTTCACCCAACTGTCCGTCACAAGTGTTTATGAAATTACAACCTTAATCTGTACTAAGTGTGTAAATTCTTAATTCAAAATTTGCACTATTTACCACTGAGGTTTGGTCTCAATTTCTTGCAAAACCATATCCATATTGCTCATTTATATTTTTTGATACTCAAGAACTGCCCTTACTGTAAGTGGCTTTTTTTTTCCCTAAGTATTTCCTGAACTTGCCGCTGACAATCCTCAAATTTAGTTGGTTGAAAAGGTTGTGTGAGATTCTTCTGGCGTTGGAAAAATGTGGCTTGTGGTCTCGTGGCTACAGATTGGGAGATTTACCATAAACTTGAGAATGAGATTAGATTACAAAACTTCCAAAAGGGGTTGACCACAAGACTTGGCAAGGAAGCAATGTGGAGTTAACAAACACTTTAATTGATCTAATCAGCAAAAGCACAGTAATCCTCTTTCAGTTGAGGTGCTTACTAAATAAATACAGTGACATGCTTTATTTAATATTTAGAAGAACTTTTGAAATCAAGTGTTTGTTGATAGTAAAAATTTAATTATTAAAGATGAATGTGTTTTGATTTGTACTGTTATCATACATCTTTAGTTTGGATTGAATAAATTGTAATTATATAATACAGATGTCATGCAACCTTATGGACCAATTAGTGCAGAGGGTTTTCCTGCTGATAGTTTTAACTTGCTGATTTACACGTTGCATGTTCTGTGAACAATTACATCTTTCTTTTCTTCAGTTATATAGTCTTTATTGTAAAATGGGACTATAATACTGCCTTCATTAATGCCTTCAAAATATATGCAAAAATTCAGAAGCCTCTAATTTGTCCATATATTTCAATGGGTCATCCCAAGCATCCCCCTGCCTTTTAACAGTCCTCTGATAAACATTTAACATGAAATGCTAGACATTAAATTGGATTCTGATATTATTGTTATCTGCATACTATAAGCAAAGCCGTTGTATATTCATACGGATTGAATACGTATGAAATAAATGCATTATTTTGTCCATGAATTGAATTGCTTTACAATAAACCCCATTTAAAAAAAATGTATGCAAATAAATTAAATGTGTTTTATGTTCCTTTTTTTGCTGGGTCCCAGTGTTTTTACACAGTACAGGCTTTTATCTGGAACTTCTTACAAAAGGTTTCCATTTAATTAGAGGATACACAGTAAACTAACCTCTGTTTGACCCAAAGGTACTGGTATCACACATCCATGTAACTTTTAAAACTTGATTAGAAGACATGTTCTCTGACTTGTACCTAATCTTTATGATAAGACTTTCTGTTTCTGTTAGAAGTCATAGTGTATATGTATGTATGTCATGTAAACATTAACAGGATTGATGGTATATTGAAAATTAACAAAATAAGCAACAATTTAGTCCCAAGTCATTTTGGATTAAATTAAATTATCCAGTTCATTCTTTGCTTTATAGCATTTTATCAAATGTGTCAGGCTCCTTTCAATGGCTGTCTAATTAGCAGCTTTTACTGAAACGTTTGTTTTATTTGTATTCCATTTAGTATATTTTCTGTGGACTGAGTGGATTTGTTAAACTTCCCATGAAAGAGTTACTGAAATTAAGTCTTTGTATAACAAAAAAGCTATCTCATTGTTTTTTTGTGTGTGCGGCCAAAGTCCCCTGCTCAGCACTATAAAAAGGGACAATGTCCTAGCATGTTGTAGAGTGCAGCCAGAAGCATCAACTGTGTACAGGATGTTGAACCTCAGTGAGCCTGAGCTAACGCTGCAGCCCTTTACCCCCAGGTCCTCAGAGCTGTTGCTGCAACCTGTCTGGGACTACTTGCTGTTCCACCATTTACCTCTAATTTCTTCACCCTTCTTCCCAGTCCTGATTGCTTTCTCCAGTTATTTCTTCTTCAGCTTCCCCTTTGCTATGCTGGACCTCCTGGGGGAGAGGTTACCCTTCTTCTACAGCTACAAGATCCAGCAAGACCGATGCCCGTCTATCAGAATGATGCTCAACAGCTTTCTGAGAGCTGTGTACAACCACCTGGTGTTTGTTCTGCCTGCAGTGATGATTGGCACCTTCATAGTGCCTCTTCCAGTGCTACCTGATGAGGCTCCAACTGTGCGCAAATTCTTCATTGACGGACTGGCTGCACTTCTACTCTTTGACACCCAATACTACATCTGGCATGTGGCGCACCACAAGCATCCTCAGCTCTACCGCTGGGTCCATGCCGTGCACCACGAGTACATCGCACCCTTCTCCTGGTCTACCCAGCAACTCAGCATCCCAGAACTAATGTCTGTGGGATTCTGGAGCAACCTGGACCCGATCATCCTCAAGTGCCACCCCTTAACCACATGGTGCGTTACCATCTTCAGTATCTGGATGTCAGTGGAGGACCACATTGGCTATGACTTGCCATGGACCCTCAATCACTTAGTGCCGTTTGGTTTGCTTGGAGGAGCACCAGCCCATGACATGCACCACCAGAAGCCCAACAGCAACTATGCTCCTTTCTTCAGTCACTGGGACAAGATATTTGGGACTACCATCCTTGCTGAAAGGAAGACTGCAAAAAAAACATAGTAAATTGAATTGAATAACTAACACATTGGAAAATATTGTAAAAAAGGACTCGCAATGCTGATGTATGTAAATATATGTAATCACTTTATTATGTTGTACATGTTTTTGCACTTTAATAAAAGTATATTTTATATATATTCATGCTTTGTAGTTTCTACTTCTTTAAATACATTTATTGATAATATATATATATATAGCGATCTCCTCTGAAAAAAAAATGTGAGCAGTATGTTGAGATGCCTGTCCCCAGATTTAAATATATTATATATATATATATATATATATATATATAAGGAAAGTGATAAATCTGAGTTTTTGTTTGTACTAAACTAGCAAATATCAATATTGTGCTCCTCTGAAAATATCAATGTGAACAGTATAGTCAGATATCTTTACCCAGATTTCTAGAAAAAATTAATGGATCTAAAATATAAGGTGACAAATCAGTTTTTGAATTGCAAAAATAATTGCCTTTAACATACCTGCTGTTCAAGGTTTGCAAACCATTCGATTTAAGAGAAACAAACTGATGAAAAGATCTCCTTCATACTTTCATAATATTATTATATTTGTGAAGAAACTTTAGCAAATACTTTCTTACACCAATTCTTTGGCAGTTAGAAGCTTACAAATTATTTGTTTCCTGCCAATTGGGCCATATTTAGAGTGCATGCCTAATGATAATACCATTTGGCTCCCTGATGTAGGTTCTCCATTGTGCGCTAGCTCCTCGGTTTAATTTCAGACAGATTAAAAACAAATATATGTTTTTACACTAAATTTACAAAATATCAAAACAACACCAGGCGCATCGTGGCAAAACAACCATCTACATGCTTTAAAACAGCTGGTCCATCTTCCTTTAGTAGCAATGAATGACAGCGCAAGAATTTTCCCATGAAAAAACATAACAAGGCCATCAAAAGAGTGCATTTAATACCATACAATAAGGTGGACAACCCCATCTATAAAAAAAGATATCAAAAGCAAAGGTATTATTATAGATAGAAGGAATACAGTACATAGTGACCGCCAATGGAGACAAATAAGTAGTAATATAGTATAATAGTAATATAATAAATAGCAAACTTGTTTTGAATTAAGACCAATCAGATATTCATTTGGGTTCAAAGTTTATTGATAGAATAACTTAGAAAATCATTATTGCAATAGCAATTACCCCAAACGTTCCAATAAAACTGTATAAATTAGGCCTTCAATTGATACTCTTATTAAGATATTGAACAAACATATTCGAAATTTGTCCAATATTCTCTGTAGGATGCATCTTGGTGTAGCTGATGAATTGGCGTCGTAGTTTTCTTAACTCTGCCATGTTGAGACTTCTAGTCAGCTCAATGTGTGACCACTAGTTAAGGAATACTCCCTCCACAAAATGCAGGAACCTCCATAGTTGTGACCATTAAGATCTAACAGAGTTCACACTATTATATAAAGAATCACGGTATCATATAATACCTAACTGTTTTAAAATAGGATAGTTATTGGTCCATGATCACAACTTTGAGTGAACCATCCCGTATAGCAACAGTCATTGCAGCAGGCATATCAAGAGGGATTTCACAGCCCAAAACAACATCAGCAGGAATAATTTAAGTTGCACTTCTGAATGAAAAACAAAAACAAATTAAAACTGTAAACTCGATAAGGTTATGAATTTCACTCTCACAGATCCTATATAACAAAATAAAAGATTAAAGGATTAAAGGATATCTTTTCTGTAGTTCCCGGAACCAAAATGAGATCCCCGGGTACACTCGTCTTTTGGGCGTTGAGAATCGCCTAGAAAAAACAGTGAACAGACTCAGGTTTGCATCATAGATCCTTAGCTGGGTACAAATACAAATAAGGGTATAATAACATCAAGAAACAACAAATGTATAAAAAAAAAATGCAGTGCTGCAAATGTATTCGTTAATCTAAAATTCCAACATCATCACTATTATTTATACATTGTTGATTGTGCTAATTATAAGATAAACATCTGTTGGTTTTTCTACAGAAGCATAATTATTTTGTAAAAAGGAGGTGGACGACTTCCCATAGTCTAAATTATCACTTCAACCATACACATGATACATGTACAGAAAAGGCATTGGGCGAATAAATGAGGTTGCTGCATCAAAAGAAAAATCTAAAATAGGTTACTGAAAAAAAAATCGGAAAAACGGCAAGTTGTTTTGAAAAAAATAAATATATCAAAGCTTACCATCAAAACCTCTTGTGTGACTTTGTCCAGCTCATATAAAAAGTTTGTCGATGATAATGGTTGCTGTGTAAGGTGAGGAAAATATTTTAATATCTTAAAGTACAACTTATGACAGTTAGAGCTATTTAAATAGAAAAGGCTTACACACTGACTACTTGAAAGACTTGCAAGTGCCTTCTTGAATTCATTGTATATCACTATGCATGCATTATTGCACATGGCAAAACACAAGTCCATACACTCTGTGTAGACTGGTTAGGAGGGGGAGCTTTTCTTTTGAAAATGGCTTCAGAGATGTCTTCGAATGGAAGTGTGTCTGATTTCTGAATGGTGAAGAGAGGGCTATCCCATCTGTTTCGGGAGTCTGGAGCTTCAAATCTCAGCACCAGTGCATCCAAGCTGCAAGAACAAAACCAATCAATATTATATCCAATCCTTTCGATGAAGCTCCACAATAGATGTTCAACAGACATACAATAATAATAATATTTATTCTTAATAATACTATTATTAGCTACTAATAGTAGTATCCTTCATCAAAAATCATAATCCATGTCATGAAATTTTAAACATGACAATTCTATATGATGATAATATACAAATATAACAGATACAACTACATTTTAATTAATTGGCACAAGTTAACAAGTTAATATTTGTATATAAAGGTGAGTATTTAGTAGTGACTTAAAGATATAAGGAAGTCAGGTAGTCTTCTGTTTAAGGCATGCAAAATGTATACATACATCTCCTGAGTGTACTGTTCACTAGCGTCCCTGTTGGTGTTCCATGCTGAGCTCACTTCAGCTGATGTCAAACAGTACATCTAAATAAACACAAAACACATGATTTAATGAAACATGATTGTACCACACGATCAACCAGGGATGCACCAATTCATTGGCAAACAGTCAGTATCTGGGTCAGTCCCAACAAATAAGTTGTTGCTGTTAACAGACCTAATTAGTAATATTTGGTTTACAAAAACATCATAAAATGTTGAACTGGTTGGATTGTGTTTATTAGAAGGCATCCTCAGCTGATTTCTCTATGTACAACTGGTTGACAACAAATAGCGAAGATCCATGTCAAAAATGTATCACAATCTCTAATGACAACTATGGAGGAATACAAAAATGTACATTTACATACCAGACAGTGAGGTGTCTGTGCGTGTTTGATCAAACAGAACAGCTCATATCTGTAGCCTACAAGGTGTAGAAAGGTACAATGGTGAATATTCAATGACTCAGAAAGATTGCAAAGAAGCCTATAAATATTACTTTTAAGTACATATGATATGCAATAGCCACTGTTAGCAAATTACATATTTATAATTCAGTGCTCCAAACTAACAGGTTAAATTGTTACCGGGGTGTCACTTTTTTGTAACATTAAGCAGAGGCAAAACGGGGTAGAGTAATACATTATACATACTATGTCTATAATCTAGGATTAAGTTCATGATCCTCAACTTCAATTCCAGCAACATAACTTTCAAAATAAATACTACATTTGATAACTGAATGAGTTATAGGCTACTTGATTAGTATAACGCTGACTTCATTGTTATATTCCATACATGCCAGCCACAGAGTTATTATTTATAATCTCATAATTTTTTTCTAATGATTCTGTCATTTATGGTATTTGGTGACACCTTGACTGAGGTCAATTGACAAAAGTAGATGATCATAGTAGATATAGGTATTTATCTGGCCAACTATTCAGTGATTTAAGTCACCAAATTGGTGGCAGTGGGGAGACCTAAACACAAGAGTGCCTCTGACTGTTTAAAAAAAGTATTCTTGTTGAATACTGCCAAAGCTGCCAATTTGTTAATGGTCAAAGTTTAGCATTTTCCTCCAACTCACAGGACAGAGAGCCTAGCGGGAATATAAACAACTTGCTGTACTTGTTATGTTGATTAAATAATGAGAGGGTACTTTACCTTTAATGTAATTTAGTGAATCCATAATTACAATATCATCTTTGTTGACCTTCCTAATGCAACCAACGAGAAAGTAATTCAACGTTACCAGTTTTGCTTGCTACTCAAACAATCTTGCAAAAAACAACAACTTTGAATTGCCTCATTTTAAGAACCTCACTCTCACCTCTCAACCTCTGCTTTTAAGGCTCCTCTGACATTTTTCTCACTCTGTGAATCTATGAAACCATCAAAGAAAGCTGTGACGTTCAATATCTAGTATATAACACACTAGAATGTCTCTGCGTGTAACGTTTTAGAGTTCTATTTATCATTACGGCATTCTACAGGCATCTATGTAAGCATTTCATGTAATTAACGGATCTGTACCAAAGACAAGAGCTTGATTTTATAGCGAGCTAACCTACTACTAAAACACTTTCGTTAATCGTTACCTGAGTAAACTGTGTTTTTTTCAATACCCAGAGTTCCATCTCCTACAATATGGACCTTTCTTTCTGTATTATTTTCGAAATATTCTTTTAATTCCCATGATCTTTGAGTTTTGCCACTACAGGGAAAACCACACATAACTATAAGAGGCATTCCTAAATAATAAACGTGGAGAAATCCTTGCTACCACCGCATACTTCTTTTCTAACCCGGAAGTAGTTATTTTCACACTTTTATGTACTAGTGTGTGCGTGTATGGGAGTGTGTGTGTGCGTGCGTGCGTGTGCGTTTAACTGTTTTCGGTGTCACATAATATGGGTCCTTAAATAATAATAATAATAAAAATATAAATGTGTCCTTAAAAAACTACACATGCCGTAAGACTGGTTAAAATCTAATATGTTAAGGATGCATAGTAGGCTTCTTAGGCGATTCCGAACACAGCATTTGCGTTTTAAACATCTTTTTCCTCACTTAAGTGAATATGTCGTGAGCCGAATGTAGGGACGTTTAAGATAATAAAATAAGGAGAAAGCATTAAAGTGACATAAGTTCTTTATATCAGCACGTAAACTACCATATACATTCACAGTACATAAAACAAACAAGTTACAAAGGGAAAAAAAATTACAAAAACAAAATTTTTTTAACAAGCATTGTTAAACTTATTGTCAATACCTTTTGGACCAGTGAAGCTGTCGTTCATTGGCAACCTATCCTCAATAAATAAATATATAACAAACCAATTAAATATAGAACAAGGGATAGGGCCTTTACAGTAGCAAATGCATGCTCAATAAAGCACACTGAATAAATAAATAAAAGTATTACAAATTAAAGTCCTAAACCCAGCTGTCTCTGTCGTGTCAATAGATTTCTTTTCTTCAAATCTTGAAAAAGCTTTTCTGCCTTGGGAGCATCACCAACTGGGCTGGCGACTGGCATGCGTCTTGGGATTTCTCCAAATTTCTCATTCGCAAACGCTGACTCCAAGAAAGAGCTATCCACAACACTCTTCTTGCCCATAAAATGACCTGAATAAGAGAAGAAATTTAATTTAATTGTATTGTATTATAAAAGCAAGTCAAAGTTTCAAAATCGAAAGTAGGCTGTTAAAAAATAAAATTTTACCTGTTGCCCATAAATTTCCCCGCGGATTCACCTTGATCTTGGACACTTTATTTCTAAGTTCAGTTAAATCGAAGCTCAGTGAATGTGCCATTCCGAAGTATGATAATAGAAGGGAAGAAATCATTGCCAAAGCCACTTTCATCTTTTTGGTGCAGTAGGCTGTTAACCATCCAACTTTCTAAGTCCCTAGTAAGTTCCTGTAGTCAGCTTTGGCACCATCAGCTCGGCAAAAGCAGCAGTTATATTGAGAAAGGTTGGGCTTAATTTTCTGGTACAGGACTGTCATTGATGATGACTGTACCGCGTCACTATTAGTAATTGTGTGATCGTTTCAGTAGTTTCGTGAAAATGAACGTCATGAAAAGGAATGCTGGCCATATTTTTCTCGAACATCTGGTTTGGGTTGTATCCAAACGTGCGTGCAATCATATAACAACACGAGACACAAATTATAATTTACTTTTTTAATTGACGGAAACAGCAAGATGGCTCGAGGGCCAATGCATGCTAGATCTGTAGATACGTTGCAAATTAAGAATGTATAGGTACTATATGTAAAATAATATAAACTAAATGATTGTACACATTATCAAAAGTACAAATGACTAGCAAAAACACTGAAATGAGGGGAAAGTAAATGGACAAGCACATACAAATAAGAAAAAGTTACAGCACATAAATACAAAAGTTACTTATGAGTAAAATAAGTCAATATGACAATTAAATATGTATATCAGTCCCAATAACAATTCACAGAATTTATTCTTGTGGGAGATGATACCTATTCAACATTGCACTGAAATAAAAGTATGAACCCCTCATATCATATCATGTTTAACAATCACAGCCAACAGAGGTAGGAACTGCTGCACCTTTGCTCTTGCTTATATACTTTAATATGCTATTATGATAACCTTCACATACCCACACCTCCTTCTCCTTCAATACAATATATGTTGGTTAGTTTAAATACTGCTCTTTTACTAATACAATTTGCTTATGTGGTTGAGCAAGATTTTCTATACCAAAATATAAAAATCACCTCCATTTTTCAATACTATCAATTAGATAAGTAAAAGCTCAGAAAGAATTACCCCAGAGATAACATGCAGCCAGAGAAATTTACATTAAGTTGATGGCAAAACAAGTTTTTAGACTCCTGAAAGCCACTACTCCACTGTATTTGTTCTTGGGAGATATTGGTATTTTGGTATAACCTGTTTTTAATCGCTGCAACATATGTTCCAGTTGAACATGGAAATCAAATAAAGGTTAATTTGCAATATATTGTAACTAAGTCAAATCAAATATTTGTCAGTATAGTATAGTATGTAATATGCTTGAGTTGCATTCGAGAATACTACCAATGTAGATTGGAAAAGAGCCTGATAATGCTCTGACATTGTTCACTCATTTCACATGGCTGTCTATGAGAAAAGAAAAGCCCGTTACCATGTTGACATCCACATAATTTTACATGTAAAAGGTTGTTACCAAATATTCCTGAGTTCCCTGGTAGGATGTTAAGAGTCACCCGGGTAGCAAAAATGAAAAACAACAATATTTTAAAAAGTTGGCATACCATGGGTAATTATGTCCCAAAGAACTGATAAAATTAATCATTTAAACATGCGATTGAAAAGTATAAAAATAATTTGTATATTATATGAACCACTGGCAGCCTAATGTAAATGAATTACGGTCACCTCTGGGGTTACACATTTGTTTTATCAAATTATAACAACTTGATATCTAAATACTGAATTGAGAGGCAAGAATGTATGTTGTTGTAAGGCTCGTACCAATTAAGTGCCATTGCAACACATTTAAAAATGAAATAGACATTGTAGCAGCTTTATAGAAGTTCAAAGGCAGATTTTAGTGGTGTGGTTTGCCTGCTGAGGAGACACTTCTTTGTTATCAACTTGGTGACAGCTGAACGTTGAATTGCAGTCCAGAGTCTGATCACAGTTCAGACGTAATTGGTCATCTGCCTGTGAGATGTTAGTTTCAGCTTGGAGAGACACCAAGTCCTTTCTCTCAACAACCTCTGCCGTTTTAACAGAGTTCTCCCTCCACTCTGTCTCTTCATCATGTTTCTCAGGCTCCTTGACTTTGTGTACGATAAACTGATGTCTGCTGAGAGAGAGCCCAGAGGCAAAACACAATCCACAGTGTAGACATTGGGGAGTGTCATCATTAGTCCTATGCTGAGGTATGTGCTGCTGGAACTGCATACTGTCTTCGGTGGTGAAGCCACATTTTGAGCAGCGAAACTGTGATTTCAGACGCTTGGCTGAGGAGGACTCTGGACTAGCCTTCTGGCCCTGGCCTTGGGAATCCATGGCAAGTCTTTTGTTGATAATTCCCTGCAGGGTAAAAAGACCACACGAATTACATTGAGATATTTTAATTGCCAAAGAGATCTTGAGTTCCAACTTATACAACTCAGTCAGGGTACACTTTTAAAAAAAAAATGCGGTTGTGTCAAGAACTTAGTAAAAGATTCACCTCTCTCATGGTACTGCAGGATTCCGCTGTGGCTCCTTTTGGCATCAGGCTGAAGTCTGGGTTTTTGATCCCATGCATCAAACTGATGTGGTTTCTTAACATTATACTTGTGGTGAATGTAGTTTTAGAATCTGTGCAATACCTTAAACATTAAAACACATAATTTATTTGGGGCTGCTGAATCATAATGGCCTTAAGAAAATTTTAAAGAAATGTGAAACAGAGCCGATGACGACAAATCTATGAGTGACGGCTTAGCGCGATTGACTTCTCACTCGCGCTAAGCTATCACTCAGGTTTCTAGTTAACTGTTAAGATTGAAGCAAAAGCGGAAAATTTATTTAGTCAAAAACAACCCCGATGGATTTAATAAAAATCTGGACGGGTTGGAGCACCTCCAGGAGACGTGAAAATAAGCTAAACCATCAAAAATAGTGAACTATTTCTATACGGGTGGAAATCTTACCAGCAGGTGTAAGTTTTCTTTTTCCCATCATGATCATTGCGAATGTGTCTTCTCAAACTGGTAGACGAGTTAAACGACCTTTCACATTGTCTGCATGGATGCCTCTTTAGTGACTGTAAACACATCATAGAAGCTTACAAGTGCATTAATACTGCACTAAAAGATGATCCATGACATCAAGAAGGCTACAACTATTTTCTTTCAATAAAGATTGCAATGTTGTTACTTAAAACATATTTGATGAGATCAACAATTTCTTAGAGGTAGTTATTATGAATCACTTGAGTTGGTAAGCATTTGATGGCCAAACATTCCAAGCTCTGGGACATATTAACAGGCAAAATTTAACTGCTGCTTCTCACCTTCCCATGGGTTTTCTTCATGTGAGATACATAGGACTCCCTGTCAGGGAGCCATTGAAGACACTCTTTACACGTCCAACCAGTGGTCTTCCTACTGGGTCTGCTGTCCTTCTTCATGGACACATCACTGTGTTTGGTGGGTTGCTGTGTCTGGGCCAGGCTGGGAACAGCGGTAACATCTGGGCGGAGAGAGGTCCGGTCTGTTTGTCCAGTGCTTTTCTCCACCTCCTCACGGAAGACTCCACCATGCACACTCTGCCAAACAGACATTTTAAAAATAAATAAGTTGATCAAGGGATAAACCATACCAGAAATTTAGAGCAGACAAAAATACACTTTAATTAAATGACCATAAACAAATTATTGTACCTTCATTCATTTGTATGTTTTTAATAATACACGTATAGATCAATATAAAGTGTTTGTGATCTAAAGACAAACAAGCCAGACCTTGAAATGCTCCATTAAAAGCTGTTTGTGAGTAAAGACGGAAGGGCACCCTGGACACTTGAATACGCAAGTAGCAAGCTTGTTTGAATTCTGGTGGAAGTGCTGGAACAACAACTGCTTTTTATTGAACACTGTTTCGCAAGAACACTTAAAAATTAGCCTGCAAAACAAGAATAAAAAACAATTACCCATGAAACTGTTAGAGCATGAATTAGAGTGTACATTTCCCAGGTTTCAGTTTTGTTTTTTACAAAAAGGTAACTTACCGTGGAGGAGACATTTTGCTGACATTGTGCCTGTTTTTTAGATGCACTTCACAGCTGTCAGAGGACTTAAAGGCAACTGGGCAGACCGAGCACTTATGAAAAACCTCACAGTGTCTCTCCTCAATGTGTTTCTTTTTACAATTAAATGATGTGAGAACCACCTCGCAGTGAAGACACCTGAGCAATAGGAAGGAAAGAAACAGAACACCCTATAAATTGCACATCCGATTCCTACTGTGATCAAAGCAAGGTACAAATATAATTGTCATAACATACATTTCAGATTCACACAAATTTCTCAGAAAGCGTCCACTTGACAATTTTTTTGCCAAACATATTAGGAAAGACCCCCCCCCACCTTACTTGAAACCAGCCTTGCGTGAGTAATGAAGGCAGTTCTCCTTCACGTGCCTCTGTATGTCGGCCGAACGGCTGAGAGCACCGCATTCAGGGCAACAGTACGGAGACTTGTGTGCATGGAGGCGCTGGTGTGCTTTGAAGCTGCACTGGTTGGGCAACAACATCAGACACACTTTGCATGTCTGAAAGTGTGACAGAATCAAACCAACACACAAAGACCCGGCTCAATAACACGTCACTGATGACAAAAACATTATGTCATTTCCTGGACATGCCTAGTACTCACCAGTCCCTCCATATTATCCGAAGTCCTCTGGTAATGGCTGGCCAGTGCCCTGTGGTCAGATATCTGTTTGTTGCACTCGAGACAGCAGAGCCTATGTCGCATGACTCTGTCTGGATAGAGGGGCATGACGGGCTGGCTTTTAGTTGAGGATGTCGGCGACATATGGGGGACCACCTTCCCCGGTAGTTCTGGGGTTTGGGGCACAAACATCTGTCCTTCGGCTATGGGCTTCATTAGGAGCTGCGTGCACTGCATCACCATGCCTTTGTTCTTATGCTCCCGAGCATGTGCCAGCAAGGCACACTTGTTGTAGAACACCATGGTCTTGGCACAGTGGGTGCAGGCTACTTCAATGTGAACACTCCTCCTGCTGTAGTGAAAGGCCAGACTCCTCTCGACTCCAAACGAGTCGCCACACTCGAGGCAGCAATAGCCTCGTGGTGGCAAGCTGATTTTGCTCCCGACAGGTGGACTCAGGTTGGGCACGTATGTCGGCAAAGGATTAGCATTGTTCAACAGTCTGTTTAGGGTCCCTGCCGCTGTGCTGGGAACGGTGGTGGTCCGTGGACTAGGGGTAGCTGTTTTTATTTGATGCACCAAGGGCACAGAGCTGCACACCATAGAGGAAGTGAAGGCGTGCTGGCTGTGCTGATGGGAGGCAAATCGGGCCGCGGCTGAGGCAGCAACACTGTGTGGGACCAAGTTCAGATTAGCCAGGTGCATGGCTTTCGGAAGGAAATTAGAGTTGGTCCCCTGACCAGTTGGGGCCGATGGACTCATTCTGAGTTTTGGCCCTTGCTGCGGAACAGGTCGCTTGGCAGGACGGCTGGTGTTATGAAAAATGGTTGGGGGTTGCCTTATGCCTGCCTTCTTGGCAGGTTCTTCTGGTTTCATGTGTACCATCTTCGATGGCTGAGTATTCCCTGGTGTACTTCTGATTCCAACATCACGTGCTACATGTTGGGCACCATAGGGAGACATGTTAGGGCAGGACTCCTCACCAGTCACACTCTGAGATGGAGAAGACTCACAGGCAGACTGTAGCTCATCTGTTTCCGAATCAGGCAATACACTTGTAACTGTTCGCTGGATTTGCCCAGTCCTGGTCTTAATGGTCTTTATTCTGACTCTTGGTATGGCTGGGGATGAGCTACATGTCATTGCTGGGGAAGCTTTGCCACTACTGTCACTGCAGATGCTTAGAGGGCTGTCTGAAGGTTTCATTAAATGCTTCACAGCTTCTGAAGGACTCTTGGGACTTTGGGGTAATATCGTCACCTTGGGACTCGCCTTCATGCCGTCAAAGTAAACCGGTGGCTGATCTTTATGGTTAGTATGCTGATTGGGACTCTGTCTAGCATTCTGAGCTGCCAATGCATCAACGCAAGAGGACAGTTTGGATATGGGAGCTTTGACATATGTGCCATGTGAGATTGGCATGCAAGACCCTGTCACTGTACTGCAATTGGTCTCAGCATTGTTAGGATTATCATTTTCAGAGGACTGTGCACTGTTACAACAATGGGCTTTGTCATTCTGGTCTGGGTTAAAACTCTCAGCCTGCTGCATTGTCCTCATCTCCGGCTTGAGAGACAGTCCAGGGGTATTATTGTCCTGACAGCACCCGTCAAACATGCTAACATACTCTAGAGAATCCACAGACTTAGTCAACAAACTTCCAGGGAAGCAAGGTTTCTCCTGTTTTGGACGGATTTGAGCTGCTCTATTGGTTTGAGCATCTTCAGATTCAGGACTAGAAATAGGACTAAACTGAGAATAGGACTGGGTAAAGGGAGGAGTTCGCTCTGATTTATGCTGGACAAGTCCTTTTTCCAAAAGTCCATTTGAGCTGTTCCCATTCAATGTGGACGCAAAAGACTGGGAAAAGTCACTGTTAATCAGTGGATGAGAGCCAATGGAGGTCCCCTGTCCTCTGAACTCATTTTGTGAACCCAATGTGGGTATTAAGTGTGGACCCTCTTTCTCCTCAACACTTTCCAATGACTCCTGCCGACTTGTGTTTTTAACAATCACACTGACAACAGGATTATCTGCAGAGTTAACTACTTGGTGAACAGATAAGGTGTCGTCCAGACATATACCCGAGTGTTTGATCTGACACTCCGACCCATCGTGACCTTCATGTATGGGCTCCTTGGCATCTAAACCGGTGGCATCAGGGATGTCAAAGGCTGCCAGAAGGTCGTCAAAATCTGGGGTCTTCATGTCACCCATGCTTGGATGATGATGGAAAATAAAAACCTGTCAACACAAAACAGTACTATTCAAACTATCCCACAGAAACGAAGGTTACATTTTAGGAGACTAATAGTTGATTATTCAATTGCAAGCAGCGTAGTCACCAATGTTTTTGTAAGAACAAATTCTGGTTCTATGGAACTAGCCAAAAATGTTAAGCTAGCATAGCAAACTTTTTGATAAAAAAAAATCCTTGTTTCAGTCAGCCAACCTGACTATCCCAGGAACGCGTAAGCAACACTAGCTAGATGTTAACAATAATAACGAACAACATTTCCTCTAAATTTACACCTGTCAAACTTTAGCTAACGTAAAGTTAGCTGATGTATGCTAGCTAGCTAACGGCACGCGTTACGACGGTTCCTGTCTGCTGGCAGTTTGACAGCTGGCAGTGCCAAGCAAGTAACGTTAGTTGTAGCGTTAAGCGTTAGATTTTAGTTGGGTGATTATCGGGGCAGAAAACAGTTAAAACGAAAATATAGCAAAGTTACCTAATATTTCATGATTCCAAATTCCATCTGTACGGCCTAACGACGTCGTTACGTTAGTCCAGGCGGGTGTTCAGCTGTCAGTGTGTGCAACGTTAGCCTACCTCTAATAAAGATACATAAGGCATGCTAAAGTAACTAACGATAGCTAGCTAGACTAACAGCAATAACGTTACCAACCAATAAAGTTAACTTTAGCGAAGTAAGATTATGTATCGACGTGATTTTGAACTCTCAATTAATGGAAACTTCTCAATAATTAAATGAATTGCTGGTAATGTCAGCTGGTGTTTCTATCTAAACAGCAAGCTAGCTATGCTCGCTAACGTCAGGTAGCAATCGCACAGTAAAGCAAGCAACCTGTCAAGACAGCCGGAAAGAACTCCCAATAAAGTCCCTAAATAAAAGCCTTTTTGCAAAGTGTTGTAAGTCGATATAAAACACAGTTTCCATGAACATAACAGAAAACACTAGATAAAGTCCAGCTTTAAAAAAATCTATATTAGGCTATGCCCTATGCATCTGTAGAGTCCTTGGAAATTGCAATTTTTTTTTTACAAAAAGCTGTTTAGTAACAAAAATGTTGGTGACAGACCAAAATAAAATGTTTCCTATAAACCTAAAATGAAAATTAAAATAGGTTTTGTGTCAACGTTGGTGTTGAACATTGTCAAATGGCATCCCCGTTGCTGGCTTATATTTGCAGCTGAGTCAAATTAGTAAAATCACTGAATTTGAACATCTAACAATGTAGTTTCAAACTATGTCTAGACATTTGTTTAATATAACAAATAGGCCATTTGGCTTTTTATAGGCCTACGACTATAGAACTATAGATCAATTGATCTTGTAAACCTCATAATATCTTAAACGAGTATGAAGAGTAAGGCAATAGATAATTCCTATAATAACCTTTACATAAGATTTTCCTCCTCCTCCTCATCATCATCATTGACATTATCATCATCATCACTACGATCCTACAATGAATTTATCAGATAAGCTATAGCCTAGGTGATTTATTTAACTTGTTATAATAATATGACCAACAAAGTCCTAATGTGTTATTTAGAATAGCCTAGTAGTTGACTAATATAGTTCACAAGAGGTGCTGGAAGGTAAGTGTTTTGTGCACTTTTATTTTGAAGGGTGAACAGCCAAACCGAAAGGGGAGGATAAAGTTTGTTTTAATTGGATTAATTTTGTGTTGAAGATAGTTTATATAATCATCATTCAAATCCTGTTTTTCCAAGCGTCATATGATAATGGCACCATGAGGCTGAAATTTTATAAACAAGCTGTTAAGTAGCTACAGTTGCTTTAAACTTGTCATTAGTTAAATATCGTATGTTTATAAGTGTCAATAATGCACCGACAGGTATGGCATATTGGCATTTCGAGTTTGTTTTCCCCCAAAAAAGAGGCGGAGGCTTGAATTACATTGGAGTACCCGTATGCACAGATAACATACTTTGTCCAGGGGTTTGCAACCTTTACTATCAAAAGAGCCATTTTTGGCCCCTCTCCCACCAAACAAAATAAATCTGGAGCCGTAAAACCTATTTGACCCATAAAATTAAGATAACACAGCATATAAAGTTTTATATAGAGTTATATACTCTATATAAAATAACTATAGTTTGTTGCATTCGTGAAATTATAGAACTACCAAAAGAAAACGGTTGACATTTTATTGCTTATTTATTTACTATTTATATACCCGTTATAACAAAGAATACAATCAAACTTTTATGAAGAGGAAAAGCTGCCACAAAACTAGTAGTTTGTATAGACTTTTGATCCACTTCATAAACGTACATTTGCTCTGCTCAACTCTCCGCAGCAGTTCCGAAATCTCTTTTTTATGTTCATCTCCAGCTTGAAACCTTTTAGCAATTGCCGTGTGCTTGTTCTGGAAATGTCTTTCCACATTAAATTTTTTGTTGTTGACTAATTTCTCGCCACATATCAAACACACAGCTAAGCCAGCATCGTTGGCAGTGAAAGCAAATGAATCTGTCCAGCAATATTACAATCTCTATTTTCCTCCGAGATTTTCCTTTTTTTGGATTAATCCATCGTACATTTACCGGGGGTCGGAAACTCAAGATTAACCACCTGCAGGCGGTAGGAAGAGGCGGCGCGTTGTTACGCATATTTTAGTTGACGACAGATTAAAACTATTTTTTATTTCAGTGTACCAGTATCACCTTGATCTCCAAAATAAGAGGTGTAAAATTAAATAAAAATAAAAATAGCCGTTATTTATTTCAATATATATTTATATTTTAAAGCTACAGGGAGCCACTGCAGAGGGGCTGAAGAGCCGCATGCGGCTCCAGAGTCGCGGGTTGCCGACCCTTGAGCTAGCCTTAAGATTCAAATCACATTGACTGCGATATCAAGTCTGTTAAGGTGTTCTGAAATGGAAATTTCATTGTACTAATCCAAATACGTATTGACCTGGACAATGAGGAAAGTTAGTTCTGTGTGACTAACACGTGACTACACAATATTGTAAGTGACAATCATTTTAGAATGCAATTCTATTCTATTCTATTCTATCATAGAGCTACCGATATGTCCCTTTAGATGTCTTGGTCTGCAAACTGATCAAATAATTCATTCCAAATGTGAAATTTATAAGCGTTGTCAGTTCTTTGCTGTTCTAGATCCCACCTGATTAACACAATCTGGTTGTGTCAAATAAAGTATGACTCAAGCAGACTAGGGTAAATTAAAGGCCTAGCTTAGAAGAAATAAGCGCATACGATGAGTTGGGGTGGATGTGGGGGGCTTGGGGGGCATGCCATGTGATGTCAGAAAATAAATACAACGTTGAAAATGTGCTTACAATATATTGGGCACAATGTTCAGGCCCTTGTGCAGTGCCCTGTGCCCTAATACAGCGTTATAAACGTGGTACTGTGATTCAGCCTCGCAAATCAAGCTACTATTTACATTGCTCTGATCCAATGGCGTTAGGCATTGTTAGATTGACAGTACTCTAGCCCAATGGCGTTTGGGGGGCACCGGAGTGGGGGGTGGGTCAATAATCTTTCGTAGGCAGGTGCTCCTACCCTCTGTCACCCCTTTAGACATGCCTCTATTATGCTACTATGTGACGGTATCGAGAGTGCGCGCGTGTGGGTGTGTATGTGAAAGAGAGACAAATGGTTGGGGTGGATGCTAACACAGCGTTGTGTTCTGTATGTAGGTAAGTTTTCATAAATCAGCGTTATTAGCTACATACCCCTAATAACCTTAGTTTTAGACGCTGTGCTGAAAATTGGCCTATTTGGCATTTTTACAGAAAAATTTTGACAAAACAACGTGATCTTTAAATATCTGAAGTTGGCCTATAGCTAAACAGTCATTTGTAAATGTAAATCAACCCGTTAAAATTTATATTGGGAAGTGATGGAAATCAGTGACAGATTATAGATTATTTTTCTTGCCTGGTAACTCTGGTTCCTAGAACATTTTTGATTATTATTTTTGCAACATTAACCCACAGATGTATTCTAACTTTGCATACTTTTGCACAGGGTGCCCAAGAGGGTTAGGGTTAGGGTTAGGGTTAGCCTAACCCCATAACCCCCTCCAACACCCTCTTTTTTATTTGTTAGAGATTTTATGCTTTGGAAATATCTTCTTCACCTTTCTGGGATTACCCATCCTCTATTCAAAGTTTGAATGATCTTGCTCAAAACGTAAATAGACATACAATAAAAACCTTGATCAGTGAACCTTGGCCTTCAAATTTAATGTAACACAGCAAAATCCATAAATGAGCTCAAAGCATATGTTTGGGACCTCAAATGGCCCTAATACTCAGCATAGACTATTAAACGGTCTAATGGGCAGTACTAATCTAATTTCCCTCCGGATGAACTAGAATGCCTGTTAAAATTTATGGGCCTCAGATAATCTTCCTAATATGAGGCCCTTATTTCTTCACCAGTTCTACTTGTGATTCTGTTAATAGCTAGTAGCATGAACCTATTTGGGTTCAACTTCCCAAATGCATACATCATAACTAAAATGACTGATAAAGATAATATTGCGATATCCAGATTTTATTCCTCGCAACACTTGGGTGCAAAATATGAGCAGCAAAATGTTTGTTCATGTAAAAGTAACTTTAATGTACATTGCATAGTCCTACGTGATGTATCATTTATCATATTATCATTTATTTCCTATTCATCTGTGGCTCGTGATTTATATCTTAAGCTTTGCTTAATCTTTATGAATTTCTTAAGAATGTTCTATTGCCAAACAGTAAAGTTGGCATTTGGTGTAGAGTACAAAAAATCTGATATTGTCTATATATGACCTGCCAATAAATCAATTTGAACATATTCTAAAGACTCATCACAGCCTTTCTGGAACTTGTCTGTTAATTAATGATAAGATCTTTCAAGGAGGGCAGAGTATATTTTCCAGCACAGCATTTTACAACACATCATTTGTCCCTCAGAGTAAGAGGACTCACAATGAGTAAGCCATTAGCTCTTTTTCTCTGAATGTAACTTTTATATAGGGAGGTTTGGAACAGGTTTTTTTTCTTCACCTTGCAACTGGATCATATGGACAATGTGTGGAGTAATACAGTGATTTGAATGTTTTTCGAAGGAAATACAAACTCAACCTGTTTCGCTCCTCCAATTGTGGTTGCTAAACTCGGCTTTCTGCCCTGAAAAGCAGCTACAGAAAAGTAAACATAGACTCTTTTTTTTTTCAGCAGAAGCCAGTGGTACCGAGCTGAAAGATGTGGCCCATGCCAACGGAAATGGCGTGGATAATCTGGGTTTTGAAATACAGGTATGTCTGAACCTTTAACCCAAAGACCTATTTAACCATGCTATGATATTGAATGTAGTAAATTAGCAAAGATTTCATCCCTTAGGAGGATAACATTGCTGATACAAGCAGTGTCAAAGAGGAGGAGCCTAAAAAAGGACTGTCATCATATTTGAGGTGGGTTTGTTATACGTGAAGGGCTTGACCTGTATTTTGAATGGAATTCTCTGGAATTGGAATTACTGATTTGTCAATCAAACAATGTTCAAAAGTACAGCCAGATTAGTAACATTTATCAGTTGTGAGATAGTGTATGTAAATGTGAAATCATATTTGTAATTGGAAACACCTTTGAGCTTTTGACCAGCTCCAAGAAAGATATCAGCTGTTATGATACAAATAAAACTTGCTTTTCAATGTTTATTAACTGATAAGTTACTGAAGTAACCCTGCATTGCAGAGTTAAATTAACTCAGGTAATTTAGTTTGGAGGAATATTGTAAACCAAATGATTTTGTTTTGTAACAATTACTATGTTTGTAACAGTAATAATTATAACAATCTCTTATTTGTTATGCATTCCAGGAAGGTTTCCAAGCCACTTACTGCCACTGAGGATTACTTCAGAGCTCACTCAAAAACCATCAAGTACATTGTGCTGGGCATATTTGGAGCAGGTGATATATTCCATTAGACCACTTGATTTTAACTATACACACTACTACTCTGTAGTGTGTCAGTCCATTGTCACTGAACATAATAGGCAAACAATGGTAGTCCAGGCGATGTAACTGAAATGATCAAGAAATTGTACAGTACAGTGTACTGTATTTTTGTGACTTAAAAACTTGATTGGGTAACTTTTAAGTTTGTTGAAATCTGTGGTCCTACGCGTCTTTGTTTCTGTAATCTGTGACAGGTTATTCCGCCTTCTTCATCGCGGCCTGCGTGTTGAACTTTCAAAGAGCCATTGCTCTTGTAGTCCTCACCAGTCTGGCAGTCATTTCCAAATTGTACGATCTGGTAAAAACCTATCAAGGAGACAACATTGCACAGTGTTTGAAACCAGCTGGGAAATGTTTCAAAGCAAACCTGAGATGGATCAAATGGTAATCATTTGTTTGGTAGGAACGTCCTGACGCACTTACACGGCCACTGTCGATTTGCTTTTGTAACCGGGCAGTCTTGTTCTCCAGGGTGTTTATCCTGCTGGTGGTCGGCCTGCTAGTTACCTGGCTGGCTGTGGACACCAGCAAGCGACCAGAGCAGCTTATCTCATTTGGAGGGGTCTGCATGTTTCTCCTGGCCATATTCCTCTTCTCAGCACACAGGACAGCAGTGAGTCTGCTATCTCAAGTCAGGTCAAACTCACCCCCCTTTCTGTCTGGCCTGACTGTACATGTCTTTCACCTGATATTTTGCAGGTCTTCGGCAGTAAACTGTTATCATAACCATTTTGTTTACTTTAGACTTTGGATGTCCTTGTGTTACTCCTATACTCTAGGTTATGGCTGCTGCTTCCTCATTATGACCTTACTGAAAGTCCTTTCTATTCATCAGCATATTCTTGTCATCACCATTTCGAACTGATTATTGTGTCTTTCAGGTGAGCTGGAGGAGTGTCTTTTGGGGTCTTGGTTTACAGTTTTGCATCGGTTTGATTGTTATAAGGACGGAGCCAGGTCTCATAGCTTTCCAATGGCTAGGTGAACAAGTGCAGGTAAAGGAACATTTAGACTGGGTGGACGTCTCAGTTTTATCTTTAGGTTCCCACTATCATGGTGTCCCACCCAAATATGGGTCCATATAGCAGTTGTATAAGTGGCAAGTATGCTCAAACGAGAATTTCTTTGTGATAACCTTGGAAACCTTTGACCTTCAGCTTTCTTTATCTGATAAACTGTCTGTCTGTGGAGCGCTATCGTCCTCATACAAATACCATCGTCATTGTATTCTTGTGTAATAGCAGGGGTAGCTACTACAAATACATTTTATTTGCATGATTGCTGAATAACCCTTTATTTGTTTTGGCTTTTGATTTCAGACTTTCCTTAACTACACAAAAGCTGGATCACAATTTGTTTTTGGAAACACTTTGACCGAGGACATTTTTGCATTCCAAGTCAGTGTATATTCAGTATTATTTATCTTCACATGGTATTAAGTTAAGAATGTGTTGATTTATTTTACAATTTCCTGCCTTCCTCAGGCTTTGCCCATCGTAGTGTTCTTCAGCAGTGTAATGTCAGTCCTTTACTTCCTTGGAATAATGCAGTGGCTGATCGTGAAGGTATAATGCATGAAACATTCAACATTGTACCAAGCAGCTGAGGCTGAGTTCAGTTGGGGTGTGTCTGTGTGTGGCATGACAAGCTAAGGGTTTTTCATCCATGCAGATCTCATGGGTCATGCAGGTAACGATGGGAACCTCTCCCACCGAGTCCTTGAGTGTTGCAGGCAACATATTCGTTGGACAGGTAGAGTTGACAAGACACTGTCAATCTGAACCCAGTGCATCACTGAACTTATATAGAAATGATGCAGAAATAACTATGTTTTATTTTATAAGCTGGAAACTTGCAAGTATGACATTTTATTACATTTCCTTTCAAATTAAAATCTTCTATGGTCGTTTTTCAGACTGAGGCACCATTGCTGATTCGCCCCTACCTGAAAGACATGACCAAATCTGAAATTCATGCTGTCATGGTTGGTGGCTTTTCCACCATTGCAGGAAGCGTGATGGGTGCTTTTATTTCTTTTGGGGTGAGTGTGCATTTTGCTATCATTGTGTGGTTCCATGATTCCAAATACATTATATTCATTGTCAACTGTGGTCTCACGGTAATACAGAGGTGTGACAAAATGCCTTACCTTTTTAAATGAATGACATTGCTTATCTCCCAGATTGATGCTTCCTCCCTGATATCTGCCTCTGTAATGGCTGCTCCATGTGCCTTGGCTATGGCCAAACTGTCATACCCTGAGACAGAGGAGAGCAAGTTCAAGTCGGAGAAAGAAATCAAAGTGGGTTGTGGGTAAGTGATGCTCTCTGTTCTTCTCTAATTGTCTGGTTTCTTGGTTTTGCGTCTTACGGTTGTGTCCCCCCAGGGATGAGAAGAATATTTTGGAGGCTGCCAGCAGCGGTGCATCCACCTCAATTGGCCTTGTTGCCAACATTGCTGCCAACTTGATAGCATTCCTTGCTATCCTTGAGTTCATCAATGCAGCTCTGAGCTGGCTTGGAGGAATGGTGGAGTATCCCACAATTTCTTTTGAGGTACGCACTCATACGTTGATCAGCTGCCCTGCAACCTCTTGTTCATAAGCGTACTCAATTACAATGATGTGAGAGTTGTGAAAACGTCTTTGTACCTACAGATAATTTGCTCCTACTTGTTTATGCCTGTGGCCTTCATGATGGGGATACCGTATAAGGAATGTTTTGTTGTAGCTGAACTTATTGGGACCAAGCTGTTCCTGAATGAATTCCTGGCTTATGAGAAGCTTTCTGAGTTGAAGACCAATAGGCTCAATGGGTTAGATGAGGTGATTGGCTCAGAGAGGCAGTGGATCTCTGTGAGTAGAACATTTTAAGAGGTCAACTATGTGTAATATTGCTTGTACCGTTCCAATGTTCTGTAACTGTACAGTGCATCCTTTTTTTTATAGCGTTGAACAACAGCAGCAGCGCACACAAATACAACAATATTAATGGTTTCTAGCACTTTTTAAAAAAAGATTTAAAAGCCACCACATTTGAAGGAATTTGCTTCCATTGCTGTTTTCTTGTTAAAAGCTTGGTGTTACATTTAAAATGGTTTTACCATGCTAGACCTAACAACATATATCGTCAAACTGGTATTTTGTCCACAAACAGCCATGTGAGCAGTAGCTTTAAAATAAATGGTAAAGCATTCTGAAAATTACATACTAAAACTTTAGATCTCAATGTTACAGGTCCGGTCGGAAATCATTTGCACCTTTGCTCTTTGTGGATTTGCTAACTTCAGTTCACTGGGAATTGTGATCGGAGGCCTCAGTGAGTACAATCATGTTTCCTCATTTTATCAGGCATGCTAACCCTTTTTCCTAATCAGAAATTTATTTTCTTGCATTTTTAAAGCATCTATATGCCCCTCCAGAAGAAGTGACATTTCTACCTTAGTGTTGAGAGCTTTGTTCATCGGAACCTGTGTATCTCTAATAAATGCTTGCATTGCAGGTAAGAACACTTTAAACTACTGAACAATATCTTGAAGAACGTTTTGATTACCAAACAATACCTTGTATTTTTAGTTGCATTACAGTGTTTGGTTTGTTCTTTGTTCTGTTGTAAATGTGACCTTTTCCACCTGTAGGGATTCTCTTTGTTCCTTCTTTGGACTGCATAGAGGTGTTCAAGACAGCGACTATCAACACCACAGAAACTAACTTTAAACTTTGCTGTGACGATCTCTTCCAAAGGTATGCTATTGTTGAAGTTTTACACTATTCAGACCTATCAAAAACGTATCAATTGGCCATCAAGATTTATTCTTTATATAACAATTTATTCTTTTTCAGCACTGTCAATAATGGGACGATTTCATTTGAGGGCACTTGGGAAAATGTGTCAAACGCCACTCAGTATTTTTCGAATTGTTGTGCTCTTTTTAAAGAACCAGTGTGCAACCCAACTTCTCTCAATGGGTGATTGTGCTTTTAGCTGTGCTGCACCCAAGCTATGTAGTTCCCTACCTGCTAATGTCAGAGACTCTGAATCAATTGCCATTTTTAAGAATAGGCTAAAAACGTCCCTTTTTATTCAGGCCTTCCAATAACCAAATCCACTAATTCGTTCTGTCTGATTTTATCCTGTGTATAGGCTTGTTTAGTTGTAGTTCATTTTAGTTCAATGTTTTATCTTTTACTATGTGAAGAGTCTTTGGGTGTTCTGAAAAGCGCTTTTAAATCAAATGTATTATTATTATTATTAAGTTCTTGTTATGTACTATATTATCTATTATATATTCAGTATTGAGTCCATATTCCAAATGTACAGTGTACAGTAAAATGTGTTAAAAATGTTTATTACATTTTAATGGCTTCTAATCCAAATAAAATGTTCACCTTTTATTTTATTCAGAATATTCAAATATTTAATAAGTGCATAGTTCAGTGAATGGAAGGCCTATGACTATTATTTGAGTGATAATTCTGTATACCTATAACAAACTAAGCATGAAAATAATGTAAAAATATAAACCTTTGTAATGCTTTATGCTTTTATTTTACAAAATCAGCTGGCACATAACATAACAAACATGACGTTGCACTTTTCTTAAAAACACTTCTCTTCACCCCGCTCACTCTCTCATTTTCTCTCTCATACACGCGGGCACACAAACATACAGGGTACTTGAAATATTTTATAACACTTGCACAATAAACTTGTCTGTCTGGGTAAATGTGTGATACGTACAAAATTATATACACATACACCTGCTGCATAATACCAAGTTGTCTGTCAAATGTTTAATTTTGTGTACATCATGCCATACTTTTCTCACATTGCATCAAATTATATGGTATGTTTTGTCAGTTTAGCTGTGGATAGTGTTAGACGAAGTAGTAAACACTAAATCACAAAATAGGTTTAAGTTTAACAGAGAGAGTAACTAATACATTTGGCTACGTAAAATTATACATAATTTAAAAATAGCTGAATTTGAATGTTCTAACAGTGTGGGGATCAACAAGGCCATGTAGTAGCTCATGGTTTTTGAGTCAGATCCATGGTATATTAACCATTCTTGCCAGCTACAGTCCTCTTTAATGTAAGTTATTATTTGTTTAAATGGCACACAACACATGCATTAATTTATAAGCTCATTGCACCAAAATCCAAGGCTTTGCCATGTACTGCACGTTCATCAACACATGTAACAGTTAAGAGGACTCTACTCGTTGAGCTCTCTGTGCTAACATTGTGAGGTTGAAAGGAAGTTTACAAAATGCACTAGAAGTAGTGCAAACAAGTGCACATACACACATATACACATGTTCTTGTCAAGAAATTGCAGTGGTAATTATGTGCATGCAACTCTATAGCTTTTGGGGCACGATACTAACAAAACCACCAATTTCAAAGTAGGTCTGCTACAACTAACAAAAAACTAAAAATACAGACTTACTGGTCAACTCCAATTTAGCACATCACAGATGTACAGTACTTAGTAACGATGCACCCCTTTTATCTGCATGAAGCTAGATCTCTGCAGAAGGTAGTTTATGCACAATTGAAATGTCTTCAATCACCAACGTTTCCATTGATACATCAAATATGTATTTCTTTCCCTTAAATGGGTCAGTGCTTTGGCATCTAGGGCCACTGTGTTTCAAACCCTGGGAAGAAACTTTAAAAAAGACACTGAGTGGTACTGTGGCTCATTTACAAGTGGTTTACCACTAATCCAGGTAAAGCAGATCTTAAGAGTCTTAGAATAACAATTGTGAAATTCACAGTAAGGTTACATAACAATGCTAACCAACCTGACCCTGCTGACCGGCCACTGACCTTTTCCTCTTGATTATCTAAGTTTACATTCCTTAATTAGTATTGCTGAAGGGCCTTTTTTCCAAGGCATTTCTGATAGTCCAAGTTTACAAAGTATAGGCCACAAGACAAAATACAAAAGTTTGTTTGGAAGTAATGAGGGCATGCCATGTCTAAATTTCTACCTCACTTGAGCAACAGTGACAGTCTCAACTGTCTTTGATTTGGTTGACTGGTTGTCCTCAGTGGCTTCCACCTTCCTGGTCACTTTGGGGCTGGAGAGGCTCTTTCTGGCTGTCTGAGGGCTGCTTGTGCTTTTCTTCAGTAGAAGGGGGCTAGATGAGCCTGTGCTCAGCTTGCGATTCAGCAGCGGGCTCCTGGAGCCTTTGATCTTTAGTGGCTGCTGAGTACTGTCCACAGGCTTCAGGCTGCGAAGGCCCATAAGGCCACAGTAGTAGTTACACTGATGCTGGGTCAGGAACTGTTCAAATGTATTGGGAGATGCTTTGTCCGTCAGACCTTGGTATCTGCAGGTTGGAAGAAACTGGATTTTGAGAACTACTGTTGTACACGTGTGTTCAGCATACAACAGACCATAGGACATATGAACTAAATACTGTACATTTGTTTTGATTGTTCGAATATACAAACCCTTTTGCCTTGGTCACAACTCTTATGTTGGTAATCTTGGAGCCAACTCCTAGAGGATAAAACCGACCACAAAAACATGAGCAGGCACGCTCAAAAAGTCAGATTGTTGGTCAGAAACACAGCAATTTCAATAGCTTCCATTTCTGTATTGCCTACCCTGCATTTCAGTGACCATTAAGTTGCCATGAGTCCACTGATGGATCCAGTGTTGGAAGGTGCAGCACTTCTGCTCCACCTCAGAAGTGGTCCTTGTGATCAGTCTTCCTGTGGGATCCATGAGACAGTATTTCAGGTAGACCCCCTCGACATCAGCCTCCACTGTGGCGTATGGCACCGAGTTGGCAGGGCGGTACATGAGGTACTGAGGAATCACTCTGTCCGTAAAAAAATACATCTAAGTGTTGGATGGGGAACATTGAATAATAGGTTTCTTATGAGCTTTAAACTATTGAAACACATTTACTTCAGCACTTACTCTAGAGCCAAGCCAAAGTTTTCGATTGCTCTTGCCTCAGCGCAGAATATTTTGCAGTACTCTCGAACCATGTTTTGGATTTTGCATTCCTGGCAAAACAAATTGCTGACTTGTTTTTTACTTTTCAAAAACATCGTTTTTGCTAAATCTTGTACAGCGTTTTGTTAATATCATAAGATCAATTAGCAGTAATCTGATTAAGGAATAAGCCTATTAAAGAAATTACTAGTTGGCACTCACTTGTTTGGTGATTTCCACGTTAATTTCTGCAAGTTTGCTGTCCTCTTTGGTCCCATAGGCAATGGGGTTGGGCATCTTGATGATGCAGCTGCTGCCTGACTCAAACACAGGGTCCAGCCCATAAATGACTTTGACCCTGCTGGCCTTGTGTGCGCAGCCTTCCCCAATGTGCACCTCCTCTGTCATGATACGACCAAAGAACCTGTCGCCCCAACAGCCTGGGTCAGCCAGGCCTCGGCTGAAGAGCATCGGGGTCAACTCTATCTCTTCTCCGACTGATATGGACAGCGCGCAAGAAGAAAACAAAAGCTTAGCCACCCATAGCTTGCCATAGTTTTGTTCAAGAAATAATATGGCAATCATATCAAATAATTTTCACATAAACTACAGTAAAAGAGAGGTTTACCTTCTAGGTCCTCTCTTAATAAAAAATCTGAAAGAACTGCAGGAAGGAAATAAACACACAAACACACATCAACACAAATGGCTGTGATGGAACAATGTGCAGTTATTTTTATGGCTAATTAACTTGAGCCGAGTGATTTGATTTTGATTATGATTCATTATGATTTACTGTCAACGCTGAGCAGGAAGTCCGTGGAGTCCGTCCCGTATTCATTCTTGATGGTGCAGCCATAAACCCCACAATCTCGACTGGAGGCCTGAACAATAGCCAGTGCTACTTGGCTCTCATCTCCTCCACTGGGAAATACAAAGGGATAAACACAGTGACTGAAAAATAACCCGCTGTTGTTATGCCCTTTTGAAACACTTTTGCATGCTCCCACAGGAGGCCACTGTAGGACAGACATATGTTTGTCTGGGCAGGTTAGTTGCTGGCACAGCATCCAGAAGTACATATATAGACTTTAATGCCCCCTGTTGATGGCAAAATACAGAGTGTCAGTTTACACCGTCTGGCTTCACCTCTCACTCCGTGTCACAGCTGTGGGGCTCAGTGTCACATGAGCTCCAGTGTGAGAGTGAGAGAATGACATGGCCGTAGGATGTTCCGCTAAAACCAGCGTTATTCTAACCAGATTTAGAACACGGCTTTAACCAATTACTGGCTGTTCTTGGATGCTCACATTACCTGGATGTCCCTTTACAAACAGTAGTTACCAGTGTAGGGGCATTATAATAGGTTTGTATTACAAGCACTTGGAGTAATCTAGATGCTACAACGATAGCAGATTTACCTTCTTTTCACCTCTGCTATCTCCTCCTCATCCCTGTACCACTTGATGATAGAGTCGCTGAGCACATTGAAGAACTGGCACCACAGCTTCAGGTGTCCCGAAGCATCCGGGAAGGGCTCTCCCCTGATTTTGCGGATAACCTGAGGAGCTAGTGAGGAGAAAGAGAAAGAGAGAGAGAGAGAGAGAGAGAGAGAGAGAGAGAGAGATAGCATGCCGAGAAAGAAAGAGATATAGAGATAGTGGGCCCACCAGGGAGCACAAGGTAAGTGTATACTGTACAGGAGACGCTCTAGCGCTTCCACTTCCTCCAGCCTCCTAGAAAACTGATAGGCCCTAGACATATAGTATGACCCTCCACAGTACGCCATCTCCTGCCTAGAGGTATCCATTACTTTAACGTCAAAAGTAAAAACATAAATAAACACATTGGATTTGTTCAGGGTTTGTACATTAGTAACAACAACAAAAAATGATGATTGCTGAAAGGGAACTTCCATGTGGGGCAGGTTTTACCTTTGAAGGGGTCTCGCGTCTCCTTCTCAGCAGGCTTGGCCTCGGTCTTGGTCTCCTCACTGGGAGTTTCCTCTACAACCTTGGGCACCTCCAGGTTGACCTTTCTACGACTCAGCAGAGGAGAGCGTTTCTCCATTGGAGGCGTCTGTAGGCCCGTGGGGGCCTGAAGGAGTGCCGTGCGCCGGGCTTGACTCGGCGACATGTAGGGGGTCTCCTTCTTGACCTGGGTGTCCACCACGCCCTCGCCTTCCTCTCCTTTAGCTTTGGGGACGAAGATCTTCCGACGGGCCCCGGAGGCCAACTCTTCGGGCGTGGCCGAGCGGATGAGGGATATGCTGTCCCTGCGCTTTACTCGAGGACTGCTCTCGCAAGATAGCGAAGAAGTGGGCGTGGAGCCGCCACTCAGCTCCGCCTCACCTGCCCTGTCGCTTTGAGCGGCGTCAACCACTGTGATGGCAGGGGCCGAGTCAGAGCTTGGAGCAGCCTTGACCAGGAACCTGCGGAGACTGGCTGGACTCAGTATAGGTGGCTGGACTGGATTTTTAAAGGCAAGCCTCTCCACTGTAGGCTTGTCTCTCTGGATGTCCTCGACAGTGATGTCAGGCTCTTTGAATGCCTGCCTTTTTTCAAGTTCACTAACATTGATGTTGTTGTCAGTTGTATTGGCCAACATGGAAAGAGATTTCTCAGGCTCAGGGGTGTTTTCCTGATCACTCTTGACCCCTCTAGGCACAGCAGTCAATGAGACCGTTTCACTACACTTGCTCTGATGAGACAGCAGGGTTTCGGGACGGCTGTTGTCACCAATTATAGAAATAGTAGGAGGAACAAACTTCGAGACTTTGGGGGCTTCTCCTTCTGACCGGGGATTATGTAAAACAGGGGGCTCCTCCGGTTTGACCTCCCTTAGTGTCTTGTCATCATAGAAAACATTTATCGTTGGAATGGACTGATAGTCCTTCACTTTGCCTTGATTACTGCTCATCTTTTGACGATCTTCACAAGGCATTTTTGTATTTTCGGCAAGTTGTACAATGTCCTGTACAATCTCCACTGATGCCAGAATGCCTTTCACTGGCAGACTTTCGGGTGTGGGTGTCAAGCCAACAGTCCCTCGAGAGACTGCTGCCATTTCCTTTGTAATCTTTACATCTGACTCGTCAATGGCTTCCCCTCTTTGTAGTATTTTCGGCTCTGATTTGTGTTGTTTGAGCTCAAATGAGTTCATAGGCAATGTGGGGTCTGTGACCTCTGGTTGTATGATTTTGATTTTGGGTATCATATCTTTGTCATTAAACTGTACTCCAGGCTCAATGCATTTCACTGCTGGGGGATCTTCAATAGAAGAATCAAAGATTCGTATCTCCGGCAAATTTTCTGTGCGTTCCCGTGGAGGAGTTGGATTGTCATGTTGGCTTTCAGCGGGTGCTTGCATAGCGGGCTCCTCTGACACACTAATGTGGCCTAGTTTCTGCTCTGTCTCTGAATGGTTGTAAAATTCATTCTGCACCTTCACTTTTAACTGAGACTTCATTTCTTTCTCTGTTACTACCTCTTCAAATGTGAAGATTGGCACCGCCATCTTCTCATTCTTTTCTTCAGCACTTTCCTGCAAATTAGAAATCGCCTGCTTTTGAACTTCCAGGGTACCAACTAAAGTGCCTTCTAAACTTTTTTCTAAAGCAAAGGAGATTACTCCTTTTGACAAACTTTCCTCTTTGCTTTCTTCTACAGCTGAGGCACAGGTGCCTATTGTCATGGGGTTCTGGTCCTCAATGCTTCCCAATACTGAAGGAGGACATTTAGAGGCGGAGACATCAGAGGCTTTATTATCTAAACTCTCTGGGACCAGAGTGACAGACAATACTTCTTTATTCTCCGCAATAATTGTATTACATCGCACCTCTATTTCCAACAAATCTTTCTCTCTACTCTCTGCTACCTTGATAATTTCATCCAAAATTATAGGCATCTGTTCGCATTTTGCAGAATCAAATGTGATATTTTTTTCTTCCATAGGTGCATCTAGATCAGTCATTTCTTTGCTACCAATGATAATAGGGCATGATTGACTTTCTGTTGTCACCTCATCCTTCTCTTCCTTCCCCAAAGTGGAGGAGTATCGCCTGTCTTCTGCCTGGCTACTGTCAATGATCATCTGATCAACATACATTTCCCTCTCGCCCTGAGTTACAGCGTTTACCACGTTTAGCCCAGTTATATCTATGGCAGGGACAGTCCCGTTAATGTCAGCAGTATTGCATAGGTTGGTCGTTTGGAGCTGCCCTTCCCTATTAGCGTCTTGGCTCTGTACCATGGCAGATACTTCGGATCTTGTTTCTGGAAGAGCATTGTCTGATGAAATATCTGGGATGGTTGGCTCAATGTGGGGTGCATCAACAACAGCAGGAGCGTGAGACCGGTTTTCTGTAGCCTTGGAGGAAATGAAGAAAATGTTTTAGGATGTTGCAATCATCAGTATGACAGTGGTTTATTTATCTAACAGCAGCAACCTGCCAAATGATGCAACAGTAGTTGTTATGGTAAAGCATGTGACTGAGGTTTAACCCGCTGGTCTTTGACATGGTGACAAACAATACTTCACATGGGTCCTCACTGAGACTTCGACATATTGTTTTAAATAGTATATATTGTGTATACTGTATGTACAAAATCAGCGTAATTTCAGTGTCACAATCTGCTAGAACAAACAGGAATTTTCCTTAAATTGGCAAAATACATGTCTAGTTTAGCCAAAGAGTTTACATAAGGTTCTTCTGCAATGTATTTTTAGTTTTTACGACTTTTTTTATACATATGTAAATATCACTGAACAGTGTTTTTGGGTGTTACACTTTTTTGAGTATCTTTTTCTATTTATGTTTTATTATAATTTATAAATGTATCATTCAAACTAAGCAAAATATTTGAAAATTGAATGGGTTCTGTAAAGATAACTCTCAAAACACATTGACCATTAAAAGTTGAAAGGACTGGAAGCTCATATTTCTTGTTTAACTGAAGCTTTGATCCATACTGATATGGAATGACATTCCTTTACCTAGGGGGGAATCATGAGCATATTTATCAAGTATGTCAAAAACTTCAAAAACCCACATGGTTCAAACAGATGAGCTGTTAACAATGGAATCTATAAAGAAAAGGAAGAAGGTTTTCTATTGGGGAGGGACCATTAACTAATCTCACAAGTAGTGACTCACACCAGTAGTCATTTGTGGTCCTTATGCTCAGGAAATAAAATTTTGAATGATTGAAACAAAGGACATAATTCGCCTCAAGTTTCACATCTCTTAAGAACGTATCTTAACATAAGAAGATAGTAAAAAAAATGCCACTTTCAGTTAATTAAAAAAGTCAGTATACTACATGCAATGCATCGATTGTTATGTATCTGTTATGCAGTTATCTGAATATAATTTGTCTAAAACCTTTTAAGAATTATAAGTGTGAAAGGAAGAAATATTCCTTCTATATCAACAAGGAATGCGTAAACCCAGAAAAACTGAAGTAGTGTCTTTCAATGGAAAGGAACTACTAGTGTCACGTTCATACTTATTTTAGATATCTGGCAAACAGTATCTCTTATCACAAGTCAACTCTGTAAACAGAAGTTCTTAGTTCCTCAGTAGCCACAAGAGGAATGTTTTACTTCCGTATTAGGGAGAAAAGTGTGGGTATAACCATTGCTTAGCAGGTGCCCAAGTGTGTGTGAAACGTATGAGGTGACGGGCAGCTTCCGTGACAGCACGTTATTTTCATCCAGCCAAAACAGTGGACAGCACACAGGGAGGTTAATAACATTAGCGCCTCGGGGTCTCTAATATTATCTGTGTCATCAGGTGTCACTCTGGCACAGAGACCTAATAACTAGACTAATGCTTATGAAATGATTAGTAAAATCACTTATCAGTATTGGAAAGTGGTGAGATACACACCCACATCGGTTTAACCAGTTTGGTCAACGATGTACTTCATTACACCTAATATAACTTTGTCAATTTAGTGTAGAAACCAAGAATACACTAAGACCGAAATCATGACATTTTGAATTGTCCTATGTCATTTGCACGGTCACAATACCATGCTCAACAGATTTGAAACATTCACAATCCTGAAAACAGAGGCATAGCTCAGTCACACATTACTTTTGGGCACGCTTTCTTCACTCCAGATAAGACAGAGACGCGGGGTGTATTTTAAGGCGTCAGGAATGTGGCCAGTGTGTAGAGGTCCTGCTTCCATGCTGAGACCTGCCTCTGTGCCTCTGCTACTTCACCACAAAGCATACAGACCACAGCAGCACCTGCCCACGTGCTCTGCATGGTTTGAAATGCGGGACACTTTACTTTGCTAGGTTTCAATCACTGCACTTCATGGGACACCGGAACACAGACCACAAAGTACTAATTTGACTCATGATCTGAACTTTTTGAACCCCTCAACCTACTTCAACCGTGACCTATTTGAACAGTTGAATTTCGTGCCTTATCTCAGGCTGGCAGGTTCCTTATTCCCTCTTACAATGTAACAGTGTATTGTATGCGGTGTTGCTCTCGAGTGATACTGACGCACACTCTCACCAGCTCAGATAGTGAAATAGAGCTGGGCTGACTCTCTGGGCCTCTCACCGCCAACACATTCCTTAAAGGGATAGTGTGCTCTGTCTGATCGTTAGCTCTCCGTCTGCAGACGGTAATGTCTCAACATCCATTTAATTGTGAAGGCAAAGTATCTGTACCATGTAATGTGTTGTTGGAGCCTTCCATAACGGATTGCCCGTATCTACTGAAATCTATAGTTTGAACCATGAACTGTGTTGGGGGAGCTTAGGCGGCTGGCCTCAAGTTAGTCAACTGAACGTCTTGTCAACTAATGCACAATCTATAAATAGGCCTCAAGTGTCTGATCTACAAATAGGCCCTCTTTGCAGGCCCATGCCGAGAGGCAACCACCATTGTGTGGTCTGAGCAACAAACAGTTACTTACCTCAACGAGGGCCAGGGGACCAGAAAGGGCCTCCGCGACCTTTGAAATACTGCTATCAATGATGGCCACCTCCACACACACCTCCATGGCTTCGGTGGCCTGCTCCACCAACTCAACCCCTCTCTGTGGTTGTCTGTTGGGGGCTGGAGGAAGCTCTGCAGGGGGTAAAACAGTAGACCCTTGCTGGAGTTCAGCTGGTGTTAACCTATCCAGTGGAGCACATTTCTCTTCCCCCACCACAAGATCTGAGGGCTCCTGTGGACTGAACACCTCCATAGGCACCGCTGCTTGTGTAGGAGACTGATACACCTCTGACTTCCGTGCAGATTCCAGGGGATGTGGTGGGGTCATTTGTGGTCTAGGTGGACTTGGAGGGGGTGGTTTTGGGGAAACCTGGGGATTTGTCTCTCTGTCCTCACTGTTCCTCTTCCCTTGACCATTAGAAGAGTCCTTCTTCCCCTTCCCAAAGAAAAAGTCCTTCACGGAGTGGAGGACCGAAGTGAGCGAGGCCTGGATCTTGTGGTGGTCAGGGTCCTTGGGCGTCTTCACTTCTGGCTTGCTCTCAGAGGAGGATTTGATGTGTGCAGCCTTCTGGGCCAACTCTGCCTGTCTGGCTTGTTCCCTTTCTCTCTCCATTGCTTCGGCTCTCTCTCTCATTTTCTCTCTTTCTCTCTGTTCGTTTAGCGACCTTTCAAGCTCTCTCTCCTCCTTCTCCTTCTCTTGCCGCTCCTTTTCGTCCCTTTCTCGCTCTCGTTCTGTCTCCATTTTGTCCTCTGTTGCAAATGGGGTCATTACAACGGGGCTCTCCACACAGGATTCATTGAGCGTGTCCTCAATGGCCTGAGAATGGAGAGTCTCTGCTAAGAAGTGAGCCAAACCCATCCCCCCGTCGTAAGAGTTCTCCCCTCCATTGCCCATGTGGTTGTTGCTAACAGCATCTAAACCATTGGACATCTTCATCTTCTTGGGCAAGTCTTTAGGTGGAGGCTTTGTGGTCACACTCTCCACCTGCTTCATGCCCTTATCGGGAATTGGCCCATTCTTGGCAGATGCCACTGAGTATTTGACGTTGAGCCTATGAGGCTTGACGGCAGCCGCGTCTTGCTGCTGCACAGCAGGGACCACCTCTGTTTCTGGCTGAGCCTCCCCAGAGGACCTGCGCTTCCTCTCAGAGGGTTGCTGGGTGTCCCTCCTCCTGCTCTCCTCCAGCTCCCTCTTCTTGTTCTCAGCCTTCTGCTTCAGCTTGGCAAAGAACCTCTGATGGATCTTGAACTCACTCATGGTGCCTACTTCCAGGACGCCAGAGCAGGAGACAATTCCTTTGCTGTTTCGAGCTGAGGCCTGGTAGATAGCGGCATCATCCAAAGTGCAGCTGAAATGGGGAGAAGTTTGTCTGATTTATGTGGAATTGGTGAATGCTCTAATTATATAGCAATCCAAAATTGTGATATTTGATTGTTTAAAGTAACACAATCTTAATGACTGACAGGTAAAATGTATTGTATTGCATTTAAGGGTGTGCAACCATTTATTTATATTCTTACATACTTGTAAATTTGTAGTGTGTGGGTTTTTCCATTTCGTTTAATTTCATATTTTGGTAGTCCACAATACCGGTCCATCTCTACATCATCTTTGTACCATGTTAGTTCTGGAGCTGGGTTGCCTGTAAACGTGAATAGAACATATGCTGACTTAATTTACTCAGAGGAAACAAAACTTACATTATACCATTTAGAATCATTCAGTTGCCTTTATAATTTCTTGATTTTAAACCAATACTGCAATAGTTTTAGAAGAAAGTTATTTTAGGACATTGCATCATCTTTTGCTAAGCAATTGAATAGGCTCTGTCACTGTGCCAAATAAGGGACCAACCCAAATGCTTTTCTGTGTGGGTGAAGACAACCGCCTCAAAACCCCCTTAAAAACGAACTGTTTTTTCTTCATGCTATGATTGCAGAATGGAAGTGAAACATGCAAATGAAGTGGCAGCCTTTTTGTTGTACCTGAAACCACACAGATCAATTTCACATTGCAGGTCTCCGACACTGCCTTAGTTTTCAAGGTGGTATCAAAGGAAGGTTGTATATCCTCAGTCAGCTGAGCCATCACACTACATAAAGTGCTCCTAAAGAAGAGCATGTGTCAGTGGCTTGTTCAAACATGTCTGTTACTGTACTCAAAAGTTTGAAAACAAAATGTCATAGAATTAAGTTATTTTGGACTAAACGCAATCCAACCGATTATATTTCATTTGTTTTACCAATCACTTTTATGTAACAATAAGGAGGGAAAAGAGATAATAAAAAGTAGTTACCAATAGTAAAGGTACAATCAACATTTTGGTGGTAGTGGGAATTCTAACATGGTTACTTGAGGAGACATAAAAATGCAAAGACAGTCAACATAAAAATTATTCCTCAATTATATTAGAGTGAATATATCATGTTCACTTACAGAATTGTTAAGTTGTGTAGATTGCCTGTTTCACTCTGGGGGTAAACCGGGATGTGTGGTTAAGGTGTTAGTTGGAACGGATGTTTTAAAAGTATAGATTACCTCAGTGGCCTGTAGTGAGAATACCTGTGACTTGAGTAGCTATTCAAAGAAGAGGCAAATAAAGTAGCTAATCAGTAATATGGACATTTATTTTATTTTTAAATTTTCTTATAATATTTCTTTTACCAGGACTGGTATTTCTGCTTGGCATGTGTGTTCATTTTGAAATCAATGATAGCTTTTAGTCTTGAGCCCCAACTTTATGGATTTAGGATTATTTAATCATTAAATATCATTGTCATTATATGCAATTCTGATAAATTATTTATACATTACCAAACAACTTCTAACATGTTTCTTTTTTTACTAAATCTATTTAAAAACGTATATTAATTTAAATTGTATGGAATATGTGTAAAATATCAAGATCAGTAGTCGAAACACAAATGGAAGTCATTTCCTAGGTATCAAATACTGATTCACACAGTGGATTAACTGTGTGGTAACCACATGACTAGTGATGAGTGTAAACAGGGTTGTAGCCTCCTCTTGTTTATGTCACAATTTATAACCTTGTTGTGAGCCAACACAGTTATTGACTTCAGACATTCCCAGGTTCCCCTAATAAGGTGGCATGTATTGGCCAACATATAACATACAAAGATAATTAATTTCATAAAGGGTTAAGAATTTTAAACCAAACAGAAAGATGTTGTTACCTGTTTTCAGGCCTGACATTGGAAAGGTAAGTATTACGGCTTTCTGAGCGGCCGTTTGAAGAGCTGCTTTCCTCTTCATTAAAGCTGCTTGTCCTTCCATTGCCAGAGAAAGAACGAGTCATAGGCCTTCTTGAAGTCATTGTCAACTGGTTAGACTGACAAATATTTTACTTCCAAAATATGAATCAAGCCACCCAAAAAATGTATAATCCTTGATGGGAAAAGCTTTGAACAGCTTAATGTCCCAAAGTTTTGGCTGCAGTTGGTTATCGATGTAGGAGCCACTGGAAAAATGAAAAACATTTGGTCATATAGTTAGTTGTACTGTACACAGACAATGAAATTAATATATTACCATTACCTAAATCTAAAAAGTTTTTAAAGTTTTGACTCCGGCGACTAGTCTTCTTATACCAAGTAAAGCACTTGCGGTGAAGCAAGTTATAAATAGGCTCAGCTATCATGCAGTGGGGGTACTGTTAGTGATCAACCTTAACCCATGAACATGATTATTTATCTCCTTAGATGTTAATGTTAACTTAAAACGTTAGCTGTTGGGTAAAATAAAACCGTTATAATGCGCTAACTTACCATTGATATGCTTTTCTGTGGTCTTTACAGCCTCAGTCCCAGAGGCAAAGCTCTGCAATTGTCAAACACATAGATGCATGTGGTGCCAGAAGGGCCCTATTTATAGCAGGCCTACAAATAGGTGCAACTGCACATCACATTTTCCTAAACTAGCCTTTAGATATGTATTCTGTAATGAAATCCAAAATATGTTTAAGTGAAGATTATCTTTACACAAAAAATATGTAAAAACATATGTATGGCCACAATATGGTAAATGTATGGAATATAAAATGGAATCTTTGTTAAGTTTTCTGCACTTCTTTTTTGTACTGCAATTCAACTAAATATGTTCAAGCAAGTTTGCCAACCACAGATGTGTATAAAGTATAGAGGAGCATATGCCAGTCCAATTCAGGTGACGCACAAGTCAGGTATTCTTTGAAGTTTCATGCTGCCAGTAACCACAATTCCAAGAAGAAGAAAAAAAGATTAACAACATTCGATCTAATCTCACTCTTAACTAACATGTCCCTGGTGCACAAACCCAACAACAATATGTTCCCAGTATTGCCTATAACCAAAACAAACACGCTATACATTAATTATACACCACAGTTAAGTCCACAATTAAAAATGTAAATGTAACATAAAAGTAACAATACTTTTCTATCATGCTATTGAAGTCAACCAAGTGTATTTTACAGATGTGGTTCTACTTTCTTAATTTGTTTTACTAAGTACTTAGTAGTTTATTGGCCTTTTCTTTTTTAAGGCAAATTGATTTCAGTATAATACATTAATAAATTGTGATTGCATGTTTCCATTTTCTTTATTTTCTATAAATACGAGACAAAAGTTTTTAGTTTTTTTTTTTACAATTTATACTGAATGCAAAAGGGTATTATCAAGAAAAAGTAAGAAATTGAGCGAGTATTCAATTTCATCTGTGCCTGGAACGAGAATAACACCAAGTCTGTTTTACATAACCGTAATTATAGTTGCATATGATTGAGTCTCAAACTATTTGTCGCGGGCAAAGTTTTTATAATACTAGTTATGGCACTATATATCATGTTACTATCATATTTTGCAGAAGTGGTATTATATTTTAGTGATATCATATTTAATATTGCTCCACAAGATATAATAAATGTTTTTACTTCTTCCCATGTCAGGTTTGTCGGTAATGGGGGCGTGTGCATTTTTTTCTGTTCCGGGAAATGCTACCTACTTTCATTGTCTAAAGTTGTGAGTTTTCCCTTAAGTCAAACAAACGCTGTTGGTTGTGGCTCAATGTAGCGGTATGTATACAAGGCTATTCTCAAATATTGAAAATAGTTATTTCTTTGTTATCCTTCTTTCCAGTGATTACTGTTTGGAAATGTTTTATTGATTACTTTGAGGTATCCATACGTTACCTTTTTTTGAGGTATCCATACCTTACCTTAAAGCTACATGTTAGTGGACAGCACAGATTATTCAAACACAACTAGCCTAAAAATTATTTCTGGTAAACTTGCCACAAAATCAAAATGTCCCCCAGCGATTTACCACACGCACGTAATACCAGATGTCTCGAAAAAAGAGAGATCTATTCGCTAAATGTATTTTTTCCTTTATTTGCTTTGTGTGCTTTGCCCACAGTAGGAAATTTGCACGTAAGTGTTTCATAATCAAAAGTAAATAGTTTTTGCTAACGTACTTGAATTTCATAACAGGGAGGAAAATGCAGGACTGATCTGAAAGCCCATCAAATATAAAAATTGATGCAGAAAATGATCAAAGGTTGGTAGCTGCAGTATCTCCTTGGATTATGTGCCAGCTGTTATCTTCATTTCTTAAGCCTCTACAGTTATAATAACTATTACCTATATATTTTTTTAAGAAGATCTATCCAGCATGTACAACAATATGTGACAAAGACCCTTAATCCCCTTCTTCTTTACAGAAGTTAATATAGTGCAGCAGCCCTTTTCTGTTATTGTACCAATCAACTATAAGGTGACCTTGAGTGTCGGGGCAGAGAGTGTCCGGGCAGACAGTGTTCTTAAATACCAGTGGTTCAGTGGTGAGGAAAATGAGGTATGGAGTATGTTTGTTGAGTTTATCCACTCAGAAGTTGTTATGTACTATTTCTGCAAACTAATTACATATTTATTTTTAAGATACATGGTGCTACCAAGGCAAACCTGACAGTTAAAGCTCAGAAGACTCAAGTCTATGTGTGTCGAGTGAATGATCAGTTCTGCAACTGTACGTTCAGTGACTGGGTCAAAGTGAAAGTCCTGAACATTGATAGACCAGGTACATGCCCCTTCTAAACCATGCACTACTTATAACAACTACCCACCAGTCAATTCTACATTCAATTGAGATTCCCGTTATAAGGATATAAGGATATTGTGCGAATGATGTTTTAATTGTCGTCATGCTATTTATCTGATCATTGTGTTGCTTTAGATATAAATTCCCTTTTATTTTTCATGGGTCAGCTCTCCCTGTTGCATGGCAAGGTGAACCCTATATTATTGTGCAGCCTAAATCGCAAACGGTAACACAAGGGGGAAAACTTAGCCTCCACTGTTATGCTTTTGGCATTCCCACCCCACACTTTCAGTGGTACAGAAATGGACAACAACTACAGGGCAGCAACAGTGACATGTTGCAGGTAAGAACTTACAGAACTGTTTGTTTACTCTGGGCAAAGCATGTTTAACACTGTCATGTCTTGTGACCTGTCTAGCGACTGACGTAGCTTTACTAACCGAGTAATTCATTGTGATTCATACTGTTTATATTTTACTGGCGTGATTGCACCACCTTTTGTTTGCATAGCCTAACAGTGAAAGTGATGTTTGATTACGTCCCTGATAGCTTGAGTGTTCATCGGCAGACCATGGGGGAACGTTTCTCTGTTCTCTGTCTAATGTGCTGGAGGAGATATGGACAGATCCTGCTGAAGTTTGTATAGGTAAAGGATGCTCCTTTTAAGTTTTTAAGTCAAAAAAAAAAGCCCCTTAGTATTTTTTCCAAAGCATAGTACACATCTAAAAGCTGTGTTTTGGCAGCATAATACTTTTTATTTTATTTTTGCCACTGTCACAAGTCCATGACAAATACCTCCCCCCAGTTATTGATATGTAGGTTTTCTCCATTCATTTGTCCTTTGATTTTGTGCTGAGGCATCAATTTATTTCCATTCTGATGGGGATTTTCTGTACTTTACCATTGTGCACTGTGAGGAAGTTGTTTGATTCTAACTCACACTACTAGAATTGCTCAAAGTGAAACTAGGCCATAACACATTTTCCCTTTTACCCTATTTATAGAGCCAATATTTTGGTAATTTTAAGATAGCCACAACAAGAAGTAATTTGACCAAGGAACAGCAAGAAGTCATATTTTCTTTAAGATTCCATAAGTCATTTTCAAACGTGTTTATTAAACATTATTTGAATTGCTAATTTTTTACTACTTTTGTGTCTTTCAGTGCCAACTGAGGAACGCCCTTCTCCAACTCCCACGGGTACCTACTCAATTGCACTTGTGATGTGAAGGAAACTGACTTGTACCATCATCTCCTTTTTAATATAGTGTCATTTTACTATAATTTGACTCGTTCCATTTTGGTGTTTGTTTTAAGCAACTGACAAAGTAGCTCTCCTTATTGGCAACCTAAATTACTCCCATCATCCGTATTTGATGGCACCCACCATGGATGTCCATGAACTGGGCAACCTGCTGCAGCAGCTTGGCTTCAGAGTAGTGTCGCTCCTGGACCTGACCAGGGACGAGATGCTGGCGGCCATCGACAAATTCATCCAGCTGCTTGATAAAGGAGTATATGGTGAGCTCTAAATGTTGTTTAAGTAGATATTACGCAATCTTAGATGATCCATGTTTATGAGTTTCGAAATTATAATTTTTCACGGAAAAATTAGAAAGTGTCCTAATTTTTTATGAAATGTGGTCAGTTTTCCAGTTCCCTTTTAAACATTCTTCCTTTATTCCACTTGTCATCATAAACCCAGACAGGCTGTGACCATGCGTGTGTCTTGGTTTGAGCCTGTGGTAGCCTTGGAATAAAGGAGATGGAAAGCAGAACCGTGGCTTCTTTAATGTGAAGCGCTGCATGCCTGGCTATGTATAGCTGTTTCTGAAGGCTAGTTGCACTTGGTGATGGCAGATTTATTCATTTCATGTAAAGGCTGTGTAGCAACATTGCAAGATGTCACATATGTTGTGGTACTTTAACAGCAATTTTAAAGTATCTTATACAAGAAGTAATTTGAACAACCAATGTAAAGACATTGTATTTTCCATGATTTCTAAGACTACATGAGTCATTACCAAACATTCAATCTGTGAAAAATGTTTTTAATTGTGAACTTTACCTGGATTATATTACCAATATTACAGTGCTATTGGAGTCTTAAAAACAACTGTCATTGTATTTGCCATGTCAACATTTAATGACTCATGACATGAAAAACCTATAGCCACTAGTTGATCATAACGTTTTTCTAATCTGTGTTGCAAAGGAGAATGTTTTCGAAAAAGGTATTTAATATATAGGGAGTGATATCAAATGTTGTATGAAATTCTTGATCCAGCATAATCAGTCACGCAATCGTACAGTGTCTGCAGTGACGGACCTGATGGTCTTGCATACAGAAAACTCCCGATTTTATGGGCCCCAATTTAACTTGAATTCGGATGTTACGCAATGACTTATTGGACCCTTTTTTGAACGCTGATTTTCTTGAACCCCGATTTAGTGTGTTTTAGTTGTGACTGGGAGTTTACATTCTGCTTATACAATGGAGTGTTATATTTTGGTGCTGCTACATACTGTGCATCTCAATTTTCAGTCATTGTAGATCAGTCTTTCTTTATGTATATTTAGTGTGTTTAAGAGTGCCTTAGTGTTCCCTTTTGTCCCGTTGTGCTCTTCCTTTGCATCAGGACCAGGAGACTGTTGGTTAATCACTCTCTTTTTTTTTAACTAAAATTTAAACAAAAGAGAAAATTATTTTCTAAGAATCTCTTTTGTCTTTTTGATTTTCTTAAAGCCCTATTTTACTATGCGGGCCATGGTTATGAGCATTCGGGGAGGAACTACTTGGTGGCCATCGATGCTCCTCAGCCGTACCAAAAGGAGAACTGTGTCTGTGTACAGAAGGTCATGGGCAGCATGCAGCAGAAACACACAGCTTTGAGTGTGATTTTACTGGACACCTGCAGAAAATGGTAGGTCAGAAGGATGTACTATATACTCGGTGTACTGGGCAATTTCCTAACGTTGTGTGTTTTTGTTTTTAGAATTTTGGAGGGGAGAGATGGGGAGTTATGCATCAAATACCTGCCTGCTGAATGCATAATGTACACTATAATGTAGTTCCCAGTATGTTGGTTCCTGTTAGTACACAAGGTATAACATATGGAAACACAACAGTGTTCTTAAGCTGTTTTTATAATTTGTCTTGAAGGTACAACCAAGATCATCTTGTCTCTCAGATCATGCCCTTGGAACCAAGGGGAAACACAGTGTATGGATATGGCACGTATGTATCCTTCCTTCAGTTTCTTATTTACATGAATGATATTGAAGAATGTAGGATAGGCATATATAAGCATTATGCTTCTGCCTGTGCCTTTTCAGTCACTACCTAATACATAGATTGTTGACCTGTTTATACTGTCTAGACTGTTTATATTTATTGTATTGTGTGTGATGACTGAATAGATAATTTAAAAAATAATAAATAAATATTACTTGTTGAAGAAAGCACTTTTTTCTTCTTGTGAAAATAACTATTTTTTAACTGACGTTTGTTTTTATTGTTTGTTTGTTTTTGCAGATGTGAAGACGCTGAAGCTTTTGAAGTTCAGGATGGAGGGAAAAGCACAGGGATATTCACCAAGTACCTAAACAAGCACATTCTAAAGCCACAGAAGGTCACTCATGTCCTAGAGCAGGTGTCTGAAGGTGATTGTTCACATGGGGCCTGCAGACTTCAAACTCCCCACTGATCAACAGATGATACAGAGAACAGAGTCCTGCATATAAATGATTCTGAAATTCAACTTTGTTCACGCTATTTGGAATTTGGTGCCAGCTGTGCTTCCTTTGGAAACACACACATCCACCGTTGTTCCTTAATTAGGCACATTAAACGGCCTGATTCTATTCCAACTCTGCTACGATCGTGTGATCGTAGAACAGGTTTTGTTTTACATAAGTTGTGCAAGGAGTCATGTCTTGAGCAGGTTGACTCACTTCCCGGTTGTATAATTCTAGTGAATGATTCTAGTGAATGATTACCTTTTTTCACCTAGAAAAGGTGCCACAGGTAACCTCTGTTTGCTTGCGCTCTCGAGGTAGACGGTGTGTCAACAGGGTCTTAGAGGAACGATATGTTCAGTCTGGTTGGACCACAGACATGTTGACATCTACTGTCCCTCCGTCACTGGCTACTCCCCTCGATGTTTACCCAGGGGCTGCAGGTGGCAGAGGATAAAGGGTGGTGGGGGAAGGGGGGGTGCTGTCTGTCATGTAGTCCCCCAGCCGGGAGGGTTAGTTGGTCGCTTCTTGTTGTTTGATGGGTCTCTCTGGTAACATGACTTTGTGGGACAGCACCGCATTAGCGTGTGACCTCATTCTCTGGAAATTCACACTGTTGGCTGGAGCTCATCAGGAAATCTGAGAACAGCCCAGGCCAAGACAGCTGCTGTACTGTGAGTGTGTGTACCCCCTACTGCTCCCTGGGCTCACTCCCTTACTCTCCAGCATGGCAGAAGTATGACCCACCGCGCTTGACCACACTTGGTGTATGTGTGTTTGGACGGGGAGGGGGGATTTCAGACAATTGCTCCAACCGTTCAAAAAAGAGAAGAGAGATTTGCCAAAGCCAATCAAGTACATGACACGTGTAGCTAGTTATGAATAGCTTACTGTACGTTTTCTGTTTGCTCTGTGTCTGCGATATTGAGTAAGCCAGAGAGCAGATTATTTTACTCTGTTTATAATGTTTCTGGGGAACTTTATTTATTTGTTATTTTTGCTTTCCATATATATTTTATTTGTCACTCGAGAGAAATCACATCCCAAAACCCAATGTTCTGAATGGAAAGAAACATAAAGGGCCTCCCAGATCATGATCTCTAAGATGGCCCCTATCCCAGCCTGATTTATTAATGGAAAACGACTTGTTGATGACGGACTGCTGTCCCCCGCAGCCCTAATGGGAACCCTGCGAGGACAGCTTGGCTTTGAAAAAATATTACCAAGCACAAATTCAATACACAACCTTAACAAAGTATGTGTCCATGTCCTTCAATAGCATTTTAGTATATCCATTTCTTTTTCCACATGAAAACAGGGCTTTATTCATATGTCTACAGTACTAAACCTTTTCTACTGGTCCTAGTCTTTGCAATAGCTGCACCATTTAATATTCATAGGATCCTATGATTTACTGTAGCATGCCTAATTGTCATACTGTGCTCTATCTATTTGTACCAGGACTATAATACCAATATACACACAACTTTATTGTGTTGTCCATGACTATTTTATATTGCCTATCTTGTTCTCCCTATCTTACTAAGCAAAGCTAAACTTTGTTCTCCAGATCTGGGTAGAGATCCTCTGGTCACAGGCAAGCAGGCGGTTGAAATAAAGCACACACTAAAAGAACCTCGCTCCCTGGCAGATCCAATGAGGGCCGCAGGCCACACCAGAGAACTGCGCCAGCGAGACGCCTGCTGGAGACAAGCTAACGGTGAGCCCAGAAGCAGCAACCAGGGACAGATTGGTGAACGGCAGACCAGGGCCAATTAAAAACGCTGCTAAAAAGCACCAAAAGCAATACAAGTTGACGCTATGCCATAGCAGACAGGTTAAAAGTCAATGAGGATGTGCTGTTTTAACCTTTTCATGTGAGTTTCCTAAACAGATCATCCAAATCCATAGCAAAATAAAAGGAAACGATGTTTTTCATTTACAATGAGAGAATATGTTACTGAACTACATAAATGTCCATTTCCAGTGAATGAATGATCAATGCTAATTCATTCATTCAACTCGAAAGAAGAGGAAATGCAGTTATATTTACTTCTCCTTGCACTTCCTACGCTGCAGCATGTGACAGGATCCCGGTCAGACTCTCACACAATCAGTTACTTTTCAGACTTGGTGGTTTGTCACTCCTTATGACAGTTGCACGATCATTTAGTATTTGCGTCATTCTAGGCTAAGACAAGGTTTTCATTTTACAGTACACACTGATTTGTTTTTTTTTAGTTTAGAACAAACCATCAGTATTTTATTATTATTGAGTTATTCTGGATATCAATTCTGATAATGTTTATTGCACACGCTAACAAATAACAACTATCAACAACATACTTTACTTTGGAAAATAATTGCAGTAACACCATTATTACTTCTTGATTAAAGTAGGTCACTGACAGGATAAGAAACGGCTTCAATCAGTATGATACTGTTCTCAAACATATTGCCTTATGTGTGTGTTGTTAAGGTAGTCTCTTCCTATAAAGCTTCGTGTGTCTTCTTTTCAGAGTTACCACGTCAGAAAGTGATTCCTTTTACTTGTGGAGCTAAAGTGAATGTCAGCTTCTCAGCTCTTTTCTCCAATGTCATGGTTGTTTTTGCCAAAGTGAAAACCACTGGCCCCACTGCCCAGGACTGTACCATTGTTCTAAGAAGCATACCTGTAAGTATTGGTTAATGTTTTAAGTCTATGTCTGGTACTATTTCCTGTTGTAGAAACTATACCTACAATTGGCTGGTTTTTGAGTATTGCCATAAGTGTAGGCCCACATTGCCTGAGGTGGAGCTCCAAATGGTCTTACAATGTTCATAAAACCTTGGTTTTATTGTCTGGTGCCTTTATGGGTTCACATTGACAATATATTTTGGTGATTGCCTACGTGCAAAGACTTGCCTATGTGTCACATTTCCCCATGTATATCAATCGAGTCTGTCAGTGTTTGTGCTTCATTAGCAGCCAAATAGTTATCACTCATCATCATATAGTAAACATGGGAGGCCCAAGCTGTGCCCATATTTGGGCTTCCATCCTGTTAGAAGTAAAAATGTGAAACACACAATCAGGAAGTTGTTTGACATGGTTCTTCAAGTCTACCAATACCTGGGTACATACTGACATCTAGTGGTTTGAAACAAGCATTGTAGTTCTAAGTGACGATCTCATTGCAGAGCAAGGGATATGGCTGTCATTTATTGGCTAAGTGGATTCATAACAACGACAGAATTACTGAACTTTTACTCCCTCTTTGACTCTACCCTTTTTTTAGGCAATGGAAGACATATTTTCAGGACCAGGAGGGTCTGACGAGATGGACTCACTACTACTAAACTCCTCTGACAACCCAGACTCATCTATTCGACTCTGTGGCCTTCAGAAGCTTCAGGTATGGTTACAAAACTTTGTTTATGCAAATAATGTATATTAATGAAACTTGTATGCAGTGTTGTGAGGTTTAGCTATGCCAACAATTTCCTACTGTGAGTGCTACTGTGACTATGAAATTTATTTTAGGCATCCTGTAATAATCTATAGAAAACAATCTTATCTCCTTTTGTTAGGGTTCATTGGTTATAAAGGTGGACTTACACTACACCCATACAGACAGCAAATTGCGACTAAGAGAAAGCCACCAACTGGACATAGGAATGCCTTTGGTGGCATCATGTAAGCTCTACAAGAGAAAACATACAGAGGCAGTCAAAAGGACAGAGAGTGCCCCTGCTCAAAGTTTGAACGTTTCAAACCTCAAGCAGCCACTGCAGGATCAGACTCTGGGGCGTCCATTCACCCGGAAAGCAGTGTGCACTGCTAAAGTTACTGCTTCAAGAAGCAACCAACCGGAAGAAAATGATGAGAATGAGCATCAATACTTCACCTGTTGACATTTCCAAGACACCAAAAACTTTTTTATTTGGTTTTCAGTTAGGGATATATGATGACTGATATATTATGCTGTAAGTTAAGTTTTTTTAAATAACTTTATGTTACTGTAAATGCTAATTTATAAATAAATGTAATTTAAAATTTCGAAGGCACAGCATTTCTATGATCTCTCAGCAAAGGCGTCAATAGGAGTGTGCTTTCATGCACTGTATCTACTATGCATGTATTTATGTTTGTATAATCATATGTATTTAACCTACAAATCACTACATGGACTGGCACTCACCTACATTGCTGATCTCCTCCACCCCCACACTCCAACTTGTCTCTGCTCCTCTGACTCTGGTCACCTAGTCCCCCCCACTCCTTGGGTGACCATGCTTTTTGCTGTGCTGCACCCAAGCTATGGAATTCCCTCCCTGCTCATTTCAGAGGAGACTGAATCCATAACCATTTTTAAGAACAGGCTAAAAACGTCCCTTTTCATTCAGGCCTTCCAATAACCATTTTTAATTCTGTCCGCTGTTTATCCTGTGTTTAGGCTTGCTTAGTTTTTACATTAATGTTATTTCAGTGTTTTATCTTTTGCCATGAAAATGTCATTGTTTTTTAATAGTGCTTGTTAAATAAAATGTATTATTATTATTAGTTCTCATAATGGTATAATATTAACAGAATTATTTTAACAAAGTACAAAAAATCATTGGAATTTTGTGCATTTATATTGTATAATGGTAACTAAATCAATCTTACTGAACACTGTAACTAGAGTTTCCAATTTACTTTGTAATAAATAAAATGTACAATTAGCTGATTTTCCGATTAAAATGTATTTAATGTATATATATAAATAAGGCGAATATAAACGAATACACTACCACAATCAAATAGCTATCAAGCAATCACATTTTACACTGTCAACAACGCACGTCTAAATCAAATTTAATTAGACCTAGCCTAATCCATTACGTTAATCAAAAATATCTTATTTTGTTCAACAAGAGACATGCTAATGACAAGTTTACATTATACATTTTTATTCATTTATGTAAAGGCATTTACATATAACTTAAGCATAAATAATTAAGTGATATTTTGTTAGTGTATATATTTCTCTGCATTATTCGTTATTATTGTATTGTGTATTGTATTGTAAAAGTTAACACAAAATGTAAAAAGGACATTAAACTGTAATATTCAGAGAGAAGAAAACGTAGTTTAAAGTGCGCGTGAAATTTTGTTGTATAACATGAACTTCCAAATCAATCATGCATGTTTTATAAAGCTAGTTTTTCCGTCTATAAGCACCAGTCCCGGTAGCTCGCCGTGATCGTATAGTGGTTAGTACTCTGCGTTGTGGCCGCAGCAACCCCGGTTCGAATCCGGGTCACGGCATTGCGGTACAATGTCACGGCACAAGGACTGATGTTTTTATTTCGATGATAATGGTTCTTCGATTTCATACGTTTGATAATCAGGAAACATTTACATGCTGTTTAATACACAAATGCACTGTTGTGCAGTGTGAAATTATAAAGTGAATTGTGAAGTTCCTTCATTTTTAGCCGTTCAAATTAGTTCAACTGTATCGCAATAGGAAAAATCATGCAATTAATATTTTTTTCAACCTAATACATTTCATAAAGAACATGTTTAATGTCCATATGTGGTCTTGCATGTTTAAAAACTGTTGTTCATTCACTATCGCACACCAGCCCCGGTAGCTCGCCGTGATCGTATAGTGGTTAGTACTCTGCGTTGTGGCCGCAGCAACCCCGGTTCGAATCCGGGTCACGGCATTGCGGTACAATGTCACGGCACAAGGGTTGATGTTTTGTTTTTGTTTTTATGTTTTACTAAGCACAGCTCTGAAATTATAATCCAACAAAAAGAAACATTTTCAGTCCTGGCTGTATGTGCTATGCAGCTGTTGCGTAAAGCACAAAGGTTGCAGTCTAGTCATTTTGCTCATAGCCATAGAGTCTATGAAACATCGGTGCAAACACTATCACAGAAATAGTTGAGAGAGGACAATCAATTAAATCAGCCCTGTTTGCAAAATTGAGTGCTTGCAAAATGAGCAGAAGCATCCTATTCTAGTTGGTTATTATTGACGTCAGTCTTTTCTAGAGGCTCCGCCCTCTAGCTCAAGTTGCATTGGTAAACGGTCATCGCTCGTCTAGAACACAAGGGTGATCTGCCCCTGGATCTGGATGCGGGCATCCTCTGATTCCGGATGGTGTCTGTGCATGTTCGAACACTTCATGGGACAACAACGCACCACACACAGGCAGAATAATCTGTAGCTGCTGCTTGTTTAGAGGATTAGAAAATGTAGTCAGTGTGACATTACTTAAATGCGGTGTTCAGTTTATTGTTCTGGTCTTAGACGCAGACCAGCAATTTTATGAGAAGATGTTGAGCCGAATTATGAGTGGTAGCATTAGGAACCTTGAGAGAGAATACGACTGCACCGTCAGACTTCTGGATGATTCGGAATATACTTGCACGATTCAGGTCAGTTACCTGTGCCATGCCATTCTCCATTTCTTCACATTCAACCCGCAGCGCTTTTGCTTTTTTATCTAAGGGGAAGCGCGATGTTTTAAGTGTCTGTCCCGGTCCTTATACTCGTATCATTGCCTGCTATTGTGTAGTGCACAATTCCTGTTTAGTGTTCTCTCAGCATATTCCATAGGAGATACGTTTTAGGGCAGACTATAAAGCTATTTCTTCTGACCTGCTCGGTAAATTAGTATTACTGTTTTACGATGGAGCTAGAATATAGCCCCTGATTGGGATAGTGCCTGGATTTTGCATGTAGACTATGAAGTCGGTGAATTGGGCTCAGTGAAATGTAAAATGTAAAATGTAGGCATGTCAACACAACCCTCGACATGAGCAGACATAAGAATTATTGACCTGTTCGGGCAATGTCGATAGGATTTATGCCACAGATTGTATACAGACTCAGTCTGCATGAATAATGTACAACCAACACTATATCACTTACATTCACTTAAGATGTTGATAGTTGTAACTATTTCCCCAAGGATATATAGAACCTATTTCATAAATAATGCATGCATGCTTTGTCAACCAGGTTATAAAACATGTGTCAGCCAACCAACCTTTTTGGCAACTGTGCAATAGTTGGTATTATTTTTGCTTTTAAAGGTTAGATTTATATCAAGCCATATATCGTTGTTGAATTATGGTAGGCCGATTATACATGTGTTGCAAAAAGCCAAAAGTCAGGCAAAAATACATGTTCAGCTTTTGTTCAAATCCAGAAATAATAATTTAACATAACAACTGAAGTGCCACTCTCTTTCTAAGGGTAAACACAGGACTAAAGCATATCCATGTTACTCTATTGTATTCTGTGTTGTAATGTGTGCTTTGATATTTCTTTTGTTTAATGTTCAGCCTGATGATAAAAGGCAGGGGAGATGGCCCATCAGAATCCATCACAGTACGTTTGTTTCATGTCTGGCTCATATGAAGTTGTTGTATTGATCTGTCAAATGGACTACAGTTACCCCTGGAAGGCCATTTTACATTCTATATCAACATGCACATCACATTCTCTACTGAACATACCTAATGGAACATTTAAGGTCATGTTTGTGAGCAAAAACTAGTTAAAGTCACATCTAATGTTTAAAACACTTTATAAGTACAGGATTTGATCCAATATTTTGTCAGGAGAAATTGTATTATTATAATTATTATAATATAATAATAATAATCATCATCATCATTAGAAGAATTGTGTTATCGCTTACTGTATAGGAAAAGACAGCTTGTAATCAGACCTGCTTGTCTAAGCTGGAGTTGGGCCAGGAAGGGTAGTGAAGCTGGCAGGTGTGCAGCATGTTTTGCAGCAGTGCCGTGCGATTAGGACGTGGTGACATCACAAGGACTTGAATGAGAGGTGGGATGGGCTGTGCCCTTGCTGTCTGACCCCCTGTCTACATCTCTCTGTATGGCCTATCTGGCCTTTGGTGGAAAAATTGGTCAGGGAAGTATCTGCCTAACTGACTGTGCGAGTGTAGGCTGTCTAAAGCCAGCAGGCTTGTTCCTCCTTTAGGTTCTCCCTCTGCCCACCCGACATAGCTGCCAGTCTGTCAAACACATCCGGAATTCCAGGACACCTAGGCTTGGGAGTGAGCAGTGAAAGGCGCACCTAGGTCACTTAGTCTCTCTCTCTCTCTCTCTCTCTCTCTCTCTGTCTCTCTCTCTCTCTCTCTCTCTCTCCCTTTATCTCTTGTCACTTTCTCTTTCCATGTCTTTATTTCTTTCGTTCTTTCTTTCTTGCTTAACCTCATATCCTGTTCCCACAATGAGCTGTTACTCAATCCCCAGTGGAGCTGTTTCCATTACACTCTGATCCTTTCCCTAAACGGTTTAATGGCTTCACATTCAGGGTCGCCTCTGGCACAAGCTTGTCCTCTTTCTGCTGCCATCCAACCAGGTTCTCGTCTCTTTGTCCTCAATGTCTTTGCCAAAAAAAGTTTATCAACAGCAATGATAACCACCATCACCGTGAACAATGAAGTCCTTTGCTTCGTTTGAACTTATCCTCCTTATCAGTATAGTATCACGGAAATCAAAAATAATGTAGGACATAAGATATCTGATGTTAGCAACATTGATGCATGAGCAAAATCGTCACTCCCCAGTGAATAATGGATCTTTCCTGAGCATCATGTGAGATAGAAAAAGTGAGTGATCGTGAGGATACCACCATGCAGAGGTGGCTGTGGCAGTAGTGGTGTTCCATGTTCCTCCACTCCCACCATGCTGCAGTGTTAGCTGAAAACCCAGGCATTCAACCCAATCTACCATGTTATCTTTGTTGAGCGTCTCTAGATATCTTTCTATATGGTGTCGGACTGGTGGTTCCTACTGTTAAAGAAAAATATCCTGATGATAAACACATGCTATGGTAGCTGCACTGGCACTCTACTGATGGTCTATAGTGAAATCAAAGCTGAAGCTGAACTCAAACATTATTCTAATTCGGGTCTGTTGGATGTATTATGGATGAGCCAGAGTCGTACCTCTTTGCTCAGGTTGTTTATCCTGTGTTTGCTGTACTCTTCAAACTTCTGTCCCCCAGCCGAATCTGCATACACGCAAGGCTTGAGAGAGGCTCAAGAAAGATGTTCTGTGGTTGCTTAAATCCTACTGCAACAACCTTGTCTGGTCTGTGTGTGTGTGTGTGTGTGTGTGTGTGTGTGTGTGTGTGTGCGCACAGTGGTGGGTGGGCTCTGTGTTGTTAGTGGCTGTGGAGTGTTAAGTGGCGCTTTAAGAAGCTTGATTTCTCAGTTCAAGGTTTTTTTTAAAGAAGTAGAGTAGGATGTGTTTATCACAGTTTTGTATGCTCATCAGATACATCATCGACACCCAAAAGCGATGCAAATACCTGGGATAAATCATTTTCAGCACATTTTAATTTCACAGTACAATTTCACTTATGATTAATTAATCCTAATTGAGGGCTAGTATACTAGGTATATAGTTTCCGAGAAACCACAATGTGACATGCTAATGGTATGCCTTATGTTTGCTTTGTTTGTTGAATTTAATGGATAATTTGCTGAGTGCCTGGATGGTTAATGATAGAGCGGTCGTTTATCTCCTCCCACATGGATTTCAAATTTAGCAGTATGTCAACATGGCGGCCCTGGACCTCTATTGTTGGCATCAGTGAAATTCAAATGCGCTTTGTTTCTGTCATGATGACTAACACTTTATTCCCTTCAGAGTACTTTCCAGCTTATGCAATATCTTATTCAAACAATCTAATGTGGGGGGGTCATTGACACTATTTACATCCTCCCCAAAGAGAACCTGGAGCAATATGTTTGGGAAAGTTTTCTCAAGGGGGCTACATATTCCCCTTATTGGGTCTGTCTCCAAGGCGATAAGGAGGGCAGGGGGGGTTCGGAAAGGGGGGCTTACGTGGTGCCAAGGTCTCAGCTGTTGCTACAGTGACTCTACGGCTACCCTGTCTACACGTCGGATCCTTCTAGCAGGAAATCCCACCGCAGAGACCCTAACAATAGGCCCAACCGTCTGTGCTCACACAGTGAAACGGGCACACACAACAAGAAGATCCTTTATTGCCCGAATTTAATTGGAGCGCACTAGTGATGAGGTGACCGATACCACACCCACCTCAGCCAATACTATCCCTGGACTGCCCCACTGTTCCCCTGACCCACTTTCTTTCTCTCTCTCTATCGTTCTCTTTATCTCTCTCTATCACACTCTCTCTCGCTCGGTATCTCCTTCGCTCTCTCTCTCTCTCTCTCGCTCTGTCGTTATTACTACGTTCCTCATTTATCTCTCTCGCTTTGTCTTTCTTTCTCTTTCACTCCCTCTGAGGAAGCAGGTGGAATATTAACTTCCATTAGGATGCTCTTTGGGAACTGATGACCTGAGGATCTCGGACTGGAAGTAGCCTATTGCTTGCGGTTCCTTTCACCCCAGGCTGCCCACATGTATGAATGGGCTGTTAAAAGGCTGTGAATGTGCCATTGTCACGGTGGTTCCCTGCACAATGAAAGGAAACTGATCATCTAAAGTTTGAATGCCTTGCGGAGAAGCAGCTTCACAATTAGTGATAGTCGACCAGCCACAAAGAGGCTAGTGCGAGAGCATAACAAAGAGTGACTTAAAACCGAATGTCTTTTAATTTTGTGGAATTCATGAAATGCTGGTCCTATTACTGACACTATCGGCGCACCACATTTCACCAGGCAAAGCAGGCTTGGCTGCCTTATAAATGGGGCCATGAAGTGTATTAATATGCTGGCTACTAATGTGTTTTTTCTCTGAGTGATAGCAAGTATCCATGAGGGATTTATTTCACAAGAACAAAGGCAAAGCTCTTGTGCCTAGAGAAACCTTCACTACATTTCTCCCGCACAGTGATTCAGTTAGTTTTTTACTCCCACTTTAGCACAGCTAAACCTAGTTGGTAAAAGCCTTTAAGAGCAAGTTTAGCGAGATTACTCCGTAGCCCTTTATGAAGGACTTCCATCCTAAATCTGCTATTAGGGTACAGGCTCCATTTCAAGCTAGGCCTTCTGCTGGCCTCTATGCATGGCTGTGGTGCTGTGCACTCCCCTGTTCTCCTCACAAACAAAGACACACAAGTTCACCATCAGTGCCTCTCCCCCGCTCTCTGTCTCTCTCTCTCTGCCTCTCTCTGCCCCCCCTCCCTCACACTCTCTCTCTCTCTCTCTCTCTCACACACACTCACGCACACAGACACACGCATGCACGCACACACTCACACACACACACACAC
>JAVQIZ010122449.1:0-10127 GCA_036023535.2 Galaxias brevipinnis | reverse complement strand
TGTGTGTGTGTGTGTGTGTGTGTGTGTGTGTGTGTGTGTGTGTGTGTGTGTGTGTGTGTGTGTGTGTGTGTGTGTGTGTGTGTGTGTGTGTGTGCGTTAATGTTTGTGTGTTTGTGTGTGTGTGTGAACAGGCAGGGTCATGGGTGTGTGTCGGTGCATTTAAATATGAGTGGGGTCTGCTACTTTAAAAACTGCATAAAAAGCCTCTGTTAATAATGGAACCAAAGAAGACCTTCTCCAGCCAATAATGGGATGTGCTTCTCTTGTCTCTCTCCCGGGCCTCTCTCTGTTCTCATGTGAAGTCACAAACAAAATGGACTTATACAGCAATGTTTTCCTTTTGTTTTCCGAAGGTTTCTGAAATTAAAATATGCAATGATCAAGGCATGCACTGATAAAGACCCCTTAAGATTGTAGTTTTACAGCAGATATAGAAATTCTCCCCTCTCGCTCTCATCACACTATGTAAATTTCCCCCTAGCACAATGCCTGGTTAAGCAACTATCTTTCAATCGTTGAAGCAACGAAAAGGCAAAGCTATAATCCTATGTCATAAAGAACAGGGAAGAGAGGGAGAAAAGAGAGAATGAGAGAGAGGATAAAGGCTGGGGAGAGAGGGAAAGAGGATGTGATGACGGGGAAAATGGAGAAGAGAGGAGTGCAGTGTTCTGCTACACAGGCAGACTTATTACCCAGTCCTTTAATGGGCCACATCTCATTTGGTACTTCATGTCCCACTCAAAACTACAAAAGATACTCAGTTTAGCACTTGCATGAAATCGGAGAACCATAAAGAAGGGGAATATAGTGTGGAGCATGCACAGTAGCAGTCAGGGACACAGAATGTAATGACTATTCAGAGAAATGTTTGAATACTGGTCCTGGCATTTCAGAGGAATGATATTATTAATACTCCATATTTGTGTGTGTGTGTGTGTGTGTGTGTGCGGGGGCATGTGCGTGTGCGTGTGTGTGCGTCTGCGTGTGTGCTTGAGATAATGTAAATTCTGTGGTTCTATTTGCTGGCTTGGCACCTCGAAAATTGTCAATAGTTTAATGTTTACCTAAACCATCACAATCCATTTTTTTTACCAGGATAATATGTTTATCCATAGATATCAACAATCATAGTATTATTCCTAGATCTATGCATTTCTCAATTCCTTCTAAGAGTATTTAGTACTTTTTTAAATTTTATTATTATAATTATTTTTATTGTAAGGGCAGTAGGATGTTTATGTATACACTGTCTGTGGACAAAATGATCTTTCTTTTTCTGTTACCCTTTATATGTTTCTCTCCCTCTCTCTCGCACACACACACACACACACACACCCACACACACACACAATTGTAGGGCGGCTCATGCCTGGACTGTGGGTGTGTGCTTTTCTATTACAGACAATAATTACCGTCAGTCACCCTCTGCGTCCATAACAACCCAGCATAATGCCCTAATCAAGCCGGGATTAATCCAACCCTCTCTCTAATCACTCTAAAAGTGATTTATATTGTTTTTCCTGTTCAGAACAAATGAAATCTGTAGCCTAAATTAATACTGGCTTTTCATCATTGGGAAGTTAAAAAGCCAGTAACCGTCACATTCTCTTCATTAAAGCTGCATCTGAGAACGCACAGGAACACGCACACATTCTGATAAACAGACACACATGCACACATTTTATTAAGTGAGGTCAAAATGGAAGAACAAACTGTGGTAATGGAATATTGAATTAACTTTGCAAACTAAACACATTCTTCTTCTGCTGAGAAAGGTGCTTTTTAATAGATAAAACACTGGGCTGCTAAGTAAACTTTATTCTTATGAATTCCTATATGGATAATCAGAAGGTGAATTATCTTCATACTACTGCTACTTTATGAATGACTGTATAATAGTGTTTTATTTGTCAGCTAGCCAGGTATAGTACAGTAGTGTCATTGAATGCTGTTTTCTTCACAATTTGTTGCGGAGAATTTTTGCCCCACCCAGAATCAGCCAGCTAATAGCACCAAGAAATTTCATCAAAGATATCCAATATTGTAAACGAATCCAATGAATAATTTTCCTGCGGACTTGAAGACGTTTTGCTTTACCTTGGGTTTATATAAAAAAGGGGTTTTGCTGTTGTAGTAAGATTAAATGGAGTTTTACTGTGCAGGACATCTGATTTGGCACTCTCAATCTGCAATGTGATTGCTATACTATAGGATGAAACATTCCTTGTTGAGAGAATGTTTAACAATGATTTTGTAATGTCCTCTTGTTGATTTTTAAACCGCACAGTTTCAGTTCCACATTTCTATCCTATGACCAGCGAACCCCCTCCTCTCCCTCTCTCTCGCTCTCTCTCTCTCTCTCTCTCTCTCTCTCTCTCTTTCTGTTTGTCTCTCTCTGCCTACTGCTTTCCTAAATGAAGCAAGGGTGACGTTATTTGCAAAAGGAACCCTGAAATCTCTTGTTGACTATTTGCTATCGTGCCCAGAAAATAAACCTGCAACATGCATATTTAACAAATGCAATATATGTACCAATCTGGGCTTTCTCCTCTATTCTTTACTCCCCCCCTCCACCGCATGCACAAAGTCATGCTTTGAATATGGTATTGCTAATAAACAATGGAGCCCTGACCACGACTGCCTATTTCCTCCATTCACTTCTCCCCCGTTCCATCTTACCCTCTCCCACCTTTCCTTCCCCTCTCTGCTTCTCGTCTTCGCTCCTCTCAACACCCCCCCCCCAACACCCCCACCCCCCTGCCCCCCGTCCTCCCCCTGTTCTCTTCATGCTGTGTAATTCTCATCTTACACACTCTGTTGCTTGGCGCTATGAATAATTCATGTGTGAGAAATCCTCAATCTCATGCTTGGCTCCCAGTGAGCATTACAGGGGTTTCGTCTCTATTACTGGGATGAATGGGACAGAGGGGGAATATCACAGAGGATACGCACTTAACTTCATCGTTTGTTTTCAACATGAAAGCCCGTGCTTTGGTGTCCTCTCCCTGTAGCAGCAGACATGGAAATTCATGGGGACTATAAGGGGAGCAGTTGTGTTTGCCCGTGTGTTTTATAGCTTGCGTGTGTGTGTGTGTGTGTGTGTGTGTGTGTGCGTGCGTGCGTGCGTACGTGTGTGTGTGTGCGTGCGCGCGTGTGCCTGTGTGCGTGTGCGTGTGTGTGTGTGTTGGGTGGGCAGGGTCGGTGAAGGAGTGTGCGATAAACGCACTGAAGAGTTAAAGTGCTTTTGCACCATGCTCTCAGGAACGGGGCAGTGCCACGCCACTAAATCCCTTGTTCCCCGTACAGCACCTTCTCCCATCCCTCCCTAAGACAGCCGTACAGTTCATCATCTCCTGGCTTCAGGTGACTGACCAGTCGGAAGCTGACAGGGCTTGACCTTGAGGAGATCACATGTCACCACAGAGAACAGGAGAAACACCGGCGTCTCTGAGCTGCTGGAGGGTGTTTACCCTGCACAGACAGCGCTCCTTTGGCCTGTCACCAGCTCTGTGACGAGGCTTTGAAATATTTACTATGTAGTTTTTTTCCATTTTTTCTACTAGGGAAGGACATAGCACGTTCATAGAGAGAGGTGGCTTTGCATGACATTTCGAAAAGTCTCGTAGAAATGTGAATTCTTTCTATTTCTCTCTAGTTCTACTCCACTTTCCCTTTCTTTCTTTTGCTCTTTCTGAAGCGGACATGAATCACGCTAACGAGCCAGGCCTGTGCACTGCTGCACCATGGTAAAATTAATTCCTTAGAAATGGAGATGTAGGGCAAATAGACGGGAATATGACCCTGATATTCACTCACTGGACTTGCACACACGCACGGGCAAGCGCGAGCGCGTGCACACACACACACACACACACGCACACACACACACACACTCGCACGCACACACACACACATACACACATGCGCGCGTGCGCGCACACATCCAGACCCGACAGGCAGGCTATTATCCCCCAGCCTGGGCTGATGTAATTGGCTATCGCTTTTTACAAATGTGGCTCAGTCTGAGCGGAATATCAGGCCCTGTTTCATCAGCCATGTAGGGGTCACCATGTCCCCTTGTGCGTGTGTGTGTGGAGTTGCGTTGGTGTGTCGGTGCACGTGAGCGTGCGGGGATTGGCCCATTGTTCCCATGTCCCCAGCTCACATTAAGGCACGCCAAACGACTGAACGGATGCTAAGCGGGTGGCTCCTCTTTAGCGGCGCCAGAGTATTTAGCCATTAGCCTGCTAATAGGAGCAAGATCATTCCTGCACACAGTCACTGATGAGGAAATATGAGCTCGGGCCTGGCTGTCATTTGTTGAGCGCGTCCCAGAGGTCAGGTTCAGTGGATAACTCATCTTAGGGCCGGAGGAGAGGTCTATGCATAAGTTGGCTACTATGACGGTGTGTTAACTTCACTCTGTAGTCCTTTTCAGGAAAATGTCTCTTTGTTTGGCAAAATCTGAATTGGAGTCCAGCTCAGTTTAGTTTACTAAGTATGTTTTATTTTCATCTTTATATGACTCCATGTTACTGAGACAAAAAAGAAAGAGGCTAGCACATATCACTAGAGCAGAACGGTTGTTCTAAAATATCTATTCTATTCACCGTTTATCAACTTAGCCGAGTGTTCCTTTAAGAGAGTGGAGAGGGAAAGATTTGTGGGTCATTTGTGTGAGGTCGCCAGGCATAATTGTGTTGATTTAAATCTATATTGCATCAGGCAGCTGCTTGCCCATCATGCTCCCTCTCCTTGTTAATCCTGGACCAAGGAATTAACCCTCAATTACCACTGTTTGAATGGAGTCGGGGCCCTCTTGAGCGTCTATCTCTTTAGCTCCTACCCTCATTCCAGCTACCCCTGACGGGGACGTCTGGGGTCATTGATTCTGTCCTGTGTCGCCTCTGATTGCTCCTTTTGGATTCTGATTATTCTGACCTCAGATCAGCCCTATTAAATGACCACTGAGCAAACGCTGGCCCAGACCCTGTCCAATGGCCAGCTGCTCCCAGCAGCAGCGGAGGACGTTGGTTCTGTCTTTCCTTTTGGCATCCTGTCTGTCTCCTGTAACAGAGACCCAGTCTGGCAGGGCTTGAGACGGACATCCACTTCAGCGGGCTGCGTAAGTTATTGATGCAGCGAAAACACAAGAGCAATCAGGGAATGCTCTTTTAAAGTTCCTCCCTCATTTTAAATGTCCACGCCGTTCTACGGCGCTGAATGCTGGAGTGAGATGAGCTCTGCTCCGATGGGATCTGAAACCTGACCTTCTCTCTGTACATTACAGGACTCTGTATGGCTGTGCAGGGTTCAAGTGCTCTCAACTTAGATGGGAGGATGGGAACGTATATGCCAGTGTGTGTGTGTGTGTGTGTGTGTGTGTGTGTACGTATGTCTACATGAAGCATATGAATCGATGTAGACTATAGCAACTTGCAAAGAGAATTTCTCGATGCTTTACGCATGTGACTCTGATCTCCTGTGCAGGAGATACACTGCTTTCCGTCTGCCAATTAGGTTCAGAGTTCCATTGGAGCCGGAGTCTCATTGTCTCTTTGCTAAGAGAACATGCCTTCTACCTTGAGTGAATTTGATTGACATTTCCACCCCTGCTTTGCTAAGAGACAGAAAGAGGTGATTGTAGGTAAACAAACAGATAGAGAGGGCTAACAGACAGTAAGCTTAATGTCGATAACCTCAGAGAGCAACACTGTGCTTACATGGGGAGGTTAAGATATACTAGCATGATATATAACAGTTTATTTCCACTCACAGAACCCAAAGAACACACATGAAAGCGGCCACGCGTGGTTACTTGAAGGCGAACCACCACAAAGGCACTGTGACTTTGTGTCTCTCTCTTTGCGGCCGCTTGTATTGGCATCATGGCTCTGCATCCAGATGAAGGACGGGTGGTGTTGTGGGTGACCCCGGGCCTCTCTGGCTGTTTGCTGTCTCTGATAACATTTTGACATTCCGCTCTCCTCTCCCAGACACTCAGACGCGTCGGACCTGAGGAGGACGGGGGGCCCAATGATAAGGCTTCACTCACAATTAGCAGCCGGGAGCAGGAAGGCGAGAGGGGGAAATTGAACTGTCAGAGAGAGGAGAGGAGAAAAGGAGGGGGAGGAGAGAGCGTGGTAGAGGGGGGAGTGACCCCATCCGGCAAAATGGAGGCCGTCATAATTTGTTCATTTGGTGCCCATCAGGCCTTACCTTCCCTCTGCAGCCCCCCCCCCTCCCCCCCGCCACCTCTGTCTACCTAGCCTCTCTCATCCTCCTCTGCCTTTCCTCCATCTCACCCCGACAACCTTCTCTCCCTCTCCCTCTCACCCCTCGTTCCATCAAAGCAAAAATAAAACCAGTAGTCAACAATGGAGGACCTGTTTTATCAAACCTCGGATTACGCTGCTCCCCAAAATCTTTCTCCCGATTTATCGATTTATCTCCTGTAGCAGTTGATGCTCAACGTTCATGGCTCCTGGACAGATTTACTGTAATTGAATAAAAGATTCTCTTTCCACAGACAAATATTTATCATATCGACTGTTCCCTCAGACAGTGGATGGTTAATGAAGTAGGTGAAGGTAAATTAGTAAGCCTACAAATCTGTTTCAGGGCAATGGACTCTACAGGGCTACCTGACTTTGTTAAATCAATACAGTCTCCCTGTGTTAATGCCATTATGTGGGATGGGTGAGGACGGAGAGCGGGAAAAGGCACGTGGCCAAAATGGAGCAGGTCCCCTGCCCTCCCTCTCCAGAGGATCTGATGGATGGTAATGTAACCGTTAACTAAGCAGAGAGGCTTTTAGCAGCTCTGTATTTAAATGTCAAACACCCATGGCTCTAATGAGATAATACTGCTGAGAGCAATTAGTCTGCCATACACAGAGCAGACCAAATCACACACACAGGAGCACACGGACACAGGAGCCCCCCTCCCCCTTGGGGCCACATACAAATTGATAGAAACAACGTTGGTGGTTGTCAGTAAGCAATTTTTATCAGTACCAAACTAACGTATAGATATTCACAATTACATTACAATGGAAAACATATGCGCGGCGTATGCATTCTACTATAGTCCTGGCCCCAGTGACATCCATCATAGCTGCAAAAAAAGCTCCATCAGACAACCCCACTGACCCAAGGTGTCTGTCAGCTACTTATGAGACAATGGATTTTCCAATTGTTGCACGTCTTGTTCAAACTCTCTCGCCCTCTTCTTTCTTTCACAATCTCTTCATCCCTCTGTCTCACTTTCTCCTCACTTTATTTGGGGATTGTGATATGTCAGCAGAATGCGCCGGTGTCGCCGTGTGTTTGATAGAGAGGATACAGGTGTTGTTAGCTAGCCCTGAAGGTGACTGCTGGCCCCATCCATCACCGCGACTTACCTCGGCCTGATCCCTAATGGAGCCCCTCAATCAGAGCCGCTCACTGTCAGTCGCAGCGGAACGCACCAGGAGATCAGGCGACTGCTGGCGTAGCCAAGGTTGGGACTCCAATAAAAGGGACAAACTGATGAGGATCAGCTCATGTCCAGCCTGTCGATTAGCGTGGAGGAACTGGGACCCTGTGCCCGGTTATGTCACGGCCGTGGGAGCCCCGGAAAGACCTCACCCGGTAGTCATTCACTGTCCTTAGCTGCAAACCTTCCCTAAATACTGACGTCGTTTATTTATTCACCGCACTAAAACACTAGTGGGTTAACAGCACACGTTAACAAGGTGAATGAACACGCGTGTTGGTGCACGTATGGTTGCTTCAAGTACAACTCAACGGGTTGTCTGCTTTATTTGTTTTCTATACCATGGTAATTATGGGCCCAGTAATGTATCGACTAAGTGCTATCCTCTCTGTTAAAGCAGGCAGGTAAGAACCTCATGTTCATATTAATTTATTCTCCCTACACTTTATTCCTGTTCTATCTGTGCTACTCTCCCCATCGGCTATGGTGATTTGATTTGAGCTCCTAATAGATAAAAAGCCCCTCATTCTTCCTCACTCGCTTCTGACTGAATTGTGTACAATCCTCCTCCCCTCTGTCAAAAGGGTGATTACACTTAACGGTTAGGCTCTGAGCGAATGGAAAGAGAAGAATAGCGAGTTAGCAGGGGGTTGGTTTGGGTTGGATGATGAGCGGTCCTCTGTGCCTCTGACCCGCTGGGAGCGCACGTAGCTATTTTTAAGGTTGGCGGCCACACGGTGAGACTGCCATCGGTACGTTCTGCATACACTGACTGGGTGATGCTGATGATAATACTGACAGAGTCAATCCTTTGTCTCTTGCGCAGGACCTCTGGTACCTTCTGATGAAAGTATTGATAATTGTAGTTGATGCGGACTATTGATTGCGCACGCACACACACACACACACAATCACACACACACACACACACACACACACACACACACACACACACACACACGTCCGCAGTGTGCTGGGCTTACCAGGCAGCATGAGTCTGCTTCAAACTGGGAAAAACAGTATCATCAGGGGCTAGAAGTATTTTTTGCAGCTCTGCTCTGACAAAGCTATTGTGTGCTAAAACCCTATTTAGTTCACACTGTACTGAATAGAGAGTGCACGGGTCATTGATGGTTTTTCTGTAGCTTCATGCCATGACATCATCCCTGTAGAACATTGACTTGTTGGGAGTGTCAAACTGAAATACGCATGTAGACTTTTTATGGACCAGAGTCGGTGCTTAGTGGAATAATACTGTCCTTTAAACTCCTAAATCTCTCTGTAGGGCTAACGAGGGTTCCATGGTTACACTTCATGATTATCATACAGAGAGGATCATCTGCCATTAATTGTATTCAGATTATCACCTTTCTGTGTATGCAGGGCTGATGGTGGTTGTAATTTATATTTAAAAGAAATCAATGACCTTTGTTATCAGCAGCAGTAATTGTTTATTATTTTCCTATTAGACAAACAGTGTTGATCAATTCAGAATCAATGTGGAAAGAAAGCTCATGAATCCCATCACCATAAAAGGATATTCCTCTGGCCTTATAGCTGGCTTTCTTTTAATGGCCAATACAATGTCAGTCCAATGCCATGAGCTGGGGTTGAGTTTGGTATGGGCTTTGATTAGTGTGGGAGTGTGTGTGTGTGTGTGTGTGTGTGTGAGTGTGTTTGTGTTTGTGTGTTTTTGTGTTTGCCTCTGTGTGTGTTTGTGTGTGTGTGCATGTTGACTTCGACCCCAATTTTAAACAATAGTTGGGACGATCCCTGTAAACATAAATACTCACACACTAAATGCGCACACATGCAGACACACACACTGACCCATACATACTCTCAGGCACGTGCACACACTGCACAGTTCTTTATGGACACATGAAACACACTCACTAAAAAATGCCAAGGCTATGTAGCAGACGATTTCTTTCAGAGCATTTAAGTTGTGTAAATGTTTTTTGGTGCAGTAGCGCCAAGGCAACATTTGTCTCTAGGTTGCGTTTCCCTGAAGACAGCGTGTGTCTGTGCATGTGTTGCTGTGAGCCGTGCCTCTCCCAGCCCTGTCTGTGGGTTCTCTGACTGTAGCAGAGGGGATTGATTCCCACTTGGACTAATCACTATCACTCACTGCAGTAATTGGCCCAGCCGAGATCAGAGAATAGGAACCGATCGACTGTCCGGGGATCAATATGCTGATCAGAAGATGAGGAACACCGAGGGGAAGGGAGGAAGGGTAGGAGGAGGGTTGGTAATGTGTGGGATCAATCCGACTGAACAACACTCTGGGGGAGGGGGGTCTACACTGCCCCACACTGCCCCCCACACTGCCATCACTGCCCCCACACTGCCCACACTGCCCACACTGCCCACACTGCCCACACTGTCCACACTGCCATCACTGCCCCCACACTGCCCACACTGCCCACACTGCCCCACACTGCCATCACTGCCCCCACACTGACCACACTACCCACACTGCCCACACTGCCCACAATGCCCACACACTGCCATCACTGCCCCCACACTGACCACACTGCCCACACTGCCCACACTACCCACACTGCCCACACTGCCCACACACTGCCATCACTGCCCCCATACTGACCACACTGACCACACTGCCCACACTACCCACACTGCCCACACTG
>JAVQIZ010122444.1:0-18763 GCA_036023535.2 Galaxias brevipinnis | reverse complement strand
GGGATCCTTCAGGAGGATCCGGAAAGCGTTGCTGGGGATAGGGACGGATGGAATTCCCTGCTGGGCCTGCTGCCACCGCGACCCGGCCCCGGATAAGCGGCGGAAAATGGATGGATGGAACATACTAAAAGTCTAAGTAGCCACTCAAATGTGCATGTAGTTTGCTAGCATCTAGCCGATGAATTATTATTATGATGTATTTCTTTATTATTATTTATTAGACAAGCAATACCCATGTTAATAGTAAATTATAGAATAACTGTTGAGCTTCAAGTTGGGGTCAAACTATGATATACATATGTAGAAACAATGACGCAAGGACTATAATATACTGCTAATTTTAATGTGCGAAATTCCAAAGTAATTTGTTTTAATAGAAGGCGTTTCCATTCTTGATAAATTCAATCTAGTTGACTCCATCAATTATCACTATGACAACGAACCCCACCCTGCTTTTGAGTGGCAGGCTGTTTACCTTGTTAATTTCGGTCACATTCCTGCTATATCAGTCTGAGACACAGACAATCTTGAATGCCAAGTCAGCAGAAAGTATTTAACTTTCTAAATTTGGAATGAGGTCCAGTTTCCTGACTCTGGGTGTCTCCTGCTCAGAATTCTAAGGAACAACCCCACAAAGGAATATGTTTATAGTTCAGTGAGTCTGGGGCACATTGTTTTGAGACACAATGCCTGGTCTGGCTGGAGCCAACATTACAGATCAAAAGACAGGGTGGGTTTGCCTACTGCTGGACACGGGCCAGTCTGCCGGGAAATTTTATCTGGCGCGCGCACTCACCATAATCACTCAGTCACTGTGACTGCAGGTCCCAGGGACACTCACTCTAACAGCAGTCTGCAAGCGCAAGCATTTTTTCAGTCATGGTCAATGACCATATTTTGCAAGCCCAGTGGAAGCGTTTTGAAGAGGGAAAACCAATTTATTTAACAATATTTAAATAGATTGGAGCAGAGAAGTACTGAAACGTGTAGAATGAAGGCATGGCATAGCTTACAAGAATGTTATTCTGTCTGTTTGGAGTTTGTTGATGCTGAGCTCCTTGTAGTAATACTGTTTTGTACACACACACTGTCATTCTTCATATCACATGTTTGACCTCCTTACCTCTTCTTCCTCTAAGTTTGAGGTCACACTGACTGTAGCATTCATTAGCACAGCATGAATATATACAATTCTTAAGTACATTGAATATATAAACCAAGTTGTGCTATCACTGTCTTGCCCACTGTATGGAGCTAATTATTTTAATCATTTGTTCCATTAATAACTGTGATCAATCTGGGCTGTCTGAGCAGGAAGATGATGGCGGATCAAACACAGACATATTTTAGATGAGTTTTATTGTTCCCCTGGCAGTTTGGGCGTAGTGTATCTGTCAACCACTTTGATATTACTGTTACAGTGACAGGTCCTGAAAAGGCCTTAGCAAAAGCGTAAAAAATAACTATATTCAGGATGCTAACCAGACACATTTGATAAGACAAGCTTGAAAAATGGCACTTTACTTTAGGAAATATTCGAAATTATTTTTTTTTCTATTGGTAAGCGAACAGTATAAGGCACACGAGTGTAGACCAGTGGGATCTGTCTGCTTGAATGGCCTGAATGTTGAGGCTGCTCAATATTCAGATCAGACAGAAGAGTCTGTTTGGGGTTTCTTTACTTAGGAACATTCTCTGGCAAACACATAGAGGCAGAGACACACTGTGGTAGATTTAACCAGGACAACGAAAAAGGCCTAGCCTAACGCCAAAGTCAGTGTCTGACTATTTTCTGATGGACTTAACCAATAGACCCCTCTACCATATACTGCTAAAGCAAAACCAAATCATCAGATGTGTGAATATTGTAAGAAAATATGATACATTTTTACATTACAAACAAAAGGGAATAACTCAATTATAATAAAGAAGAGATGAAAATAGGGTAAAAGTCATGTCAAAAGTTAAGAATTCAATATTGATGCGTTTCTGAAGGACAAAAAGAAGATATGCCAATGGATATACATAAACACACACCCACACAGCTACGCATTTCAATGTGGAATAAACAGAAACATCTGGGAAAATTGTACCCAATTTTGGTGTTATTTAGAAGTTATCTTCACTAGTCTAAAATATGATATTGTTTGTATTTGGATGGAATTTGAGATTTTTTAATGTTTCAATACAAGTGAATTCCTGCTGCACAATGCAAGCACTGATGTGTTTTCCCTACCCTGTGGGCGGTGCACACTTCTGGACGGCATGCATGGTCTCATCGAGTGGCTCTGGTGGCTGCTATTATGATACAAACAATGAAAACGTAATGTTTTACTGGAAGTCACTTTAGATGCTATGCGTGATTAGCTTCACATATATACAGTACAATCTTTCACTTGCAGTTAGAGGGCACAGACACAAAACTCGGAACAGCTTTTGTGTTTTGTAGCCCAAGGGACTAATTCCCCATGTGTTTGTTTTATTTGTTCAAATAAAACAAACACAACTATTGTGTGTGTTCTCCTTATAGTGCACATGGTTCATATGAAAACTAATCTTCCGGCACATTTCAAGGAAGGAAAAAAAATATGGACAGCAATAAACTTAGATTTTTTAGCACTGCTATTTTCCAGATTTTTTATGGATTATAAAGGTAGGTTTCAGACTGACTGAAATGTAGCCTTATTTATTTATTTAGTGTTTTAATTTGATGTAGCAATTTTCCACCTTACTAAACGTACACAAGTACATTTTGGGCATATAGGCTTGCTGGACTGCAAAATTATAATGTAACTGTTTGATCGAATCATATTCCAGAATATTTACAGAAAGAAATACATCTAGGCTATCTATCAATGTAATCCTAACCTGTACTGATTTATGAAAACTGAGTTCGAAGACACTCCTCCACCAATGAAAAGGAGGGAGACATGCTAATGATTCTTAAAAAGTACGCATCGCAGCCCTGGCGTCTTCAGTAAATAGTGAACTCACTCAACAAGGACATAACAAGGAAAAAACTGGTTTCAGCTTGAACTTGAAGACACGTAATTCTTCACAAAGGGACAAGGACAATAAGCCTAGCGCTAGAAAAAGTTTGAAAACCCAACTATTGGACCCTATTTTCTATTATTTTCAAACTATGGAAAAACTGTAAAGACCTAACCAAGGTAATACAGCACATTTTGATATTTAATGCATGACGCTCCAGGAAAATTTCAGCCTCGATATTCCATTAATTATTGTTTATGTCGGTCAAATTATGCTTTATCGTATTTAAAAGAGATAATTTAGCTACATATTTTAGCACAGTTCTAGTCAAGAGTTTGGCAAATCAGTTCGCATGCAAACCAAATAGCAAGGTACTGGCATGGGGCTGTTTATATTTGTTTAAACAAACTGAGCCCTTATGGAAAATGTAGAATAACATTTGAAATGTATACCGACAACAAGTGCAGGCAGGTAACCTTAGGTCAGGTATTCTAATGGAACCAAGGGAGGCTCCCATATTTCACTACATGCTTTGACAGCTCAAAAGCCCCGCCCCGTTTCCCTGTCATTTTGCAAACTGTTCATCAAGTGCCTTTTCTGCGCTCGACCTCCAAGCCGATGTCTCTGTCTGGTTCTGCGTGGAAGAGAAAGCTAATGTTAGCTAGCTAGCTGGCTAATAAGACAAGGACCAAGCGCAAATAGTCGAGGACCACAGCTTCCATGGCAGCAACTATTTCCTCTTTAAGTACCCCCACAACTCTTTGAAAATTCCGCCTAAAAAGAAAAAACAATCTACCCCCATTCTTGGGTTTATATTACAAGTAAGTGTACCAACCAGATTACGACGTGAGCTAGCTAGGTTAGCTAGCTAGCCAATGTGTTAACTTAAACTAATACAGTTAGCTTGATTAGAAGTACTGCTAGCTTACTCTTGCTAGCTTATAATGTGTTGCCGCTTTAAATAGCTAAGTTCGTTAGTTCACCTACATAGCTATATATGTCTTTTCCAAAAACAACTACTTTGTTGTGGCTAGCTAGCTCACTAGATGCGTGCTATTGTGTTGACCTGAGCTAATTAAAGTTAACGTTAGCAACGGTATCTGCGCTAACGAAATAATTTAATTGCTCCATTTGCAAGCTAGTTTTTGGTAACGTCGTTATGTTTATGTTTTAATCGAATTCGATATTCGATGCTGAAGACTGACGGCTGGTTGGTGATATATTGTTTTTGTATCGTTAAAAAAAGCAATTACGCTTTTTTTTGGGGTTAACAAAGTCAGAACATGATGAAGTGCGTTTTTTTTTGACTGGATTACTTTTTCATTTGAAATCAGTTACCGTCTTCTGTGAAAAACATATTTGTTACTTAATTCTCCATGCTTGTTCGTTTGTTTACCACTTTTAACTAATAATTACTGCAGACAGTTTGTCCTTTTAAAGTTAGGCTAGATGTTTGATATCCCCTGGTTAAAATATAACACATTGTCCTAATTTCCATGTGTCAATTGATGTTATTTACAGTTGTTTAACAAATACCCAGAAGGCCTAGGGGCGTCTCTGTACAGAGAGTCATTCGACTTCAACTCAGAGCCACCTTGGGATCCCAGCTGACAGTGGGGGGAGTGCCATCCCCAGGACTTTATGTGAGTGAATTCATCTGAGAACAGAACATGTTTGAAAATAAAGGGCCTTGGTGTGCCTTGTCACAATCTAGGATGTAGATTACCCCCCCCCCCCCTAATCTGAACCTGCATATAGACCCCCCACCCTCCACCCCCTCCCTCCATTAATAACAAATACCCATATCTGCAACCCCCCAATGTCCAACACAAACCTAAGGCCTTGATCACATTAGTAAAATTTTACTTGAGTTTATTTTGAGACAGACAACTGACCGTGGACTAGAGTCTAGAGACTCTTAGGATGTCTCTAAGAAAAGCAGACATTGTACTGATTTTGTTTCAGATCTATATTTAGCTCTTGTTCAGTAATAAACAGAGCATGGTGTGTTGTGCTACCTTTGCGCGATGCCTTTTATAATCGCTTCTTTCTTAGATCTGGTAGCAGACGTTTAAATCACTGAAAGCTGTTAACACGTGCACTTAAAAAAAACTTACACGAGAAGTACAGTGCACAGTGTTCCAGAGAAGATGTGTAATATCATCTCGGCCATGTTTGTAAAAAGTATTATGTTGTAAAAATGTCTTCAACTGTTGTAATTGTATGTGTTTCATTAGCCTGCCTACTTTATCTAATCCATCCTCTAATACAGTTGAGGTGGTGTTAGCTGCATGTTGCTCAGCTTGTTTCAGAGCACGTTAGTTAATCATAGAGATTTGCATCTGAACCTTGTCCCGTTAGTCCATGTTATGTCATAGAGCAGTTTGAAAAGCTTGTGTTTTTAATTTGCATGTTATGGCAGACCAGGTTTTTCTGCTACTTTTGGTGGGGTTTTTGCTTGAATTTAATGCCAGCTTTTTCAAGCACCAATGTTTCCACAAGATATTTTTCACCTGTCCTATCATGCTGGGTCAAATATATTTCAAAGGACGGCAGACAATCTAAATAGGGTCTGGAAAGGAGGAGCCATTTTCACCCGTCTGCTGTATGGCTGTACTCCGTTTAAATTGAATACATTGCTGTCCCAACTCAAAGGCAGTATAGGCAATCCGAATACATTAATCTCCCCATTGCATGCCACAGACTACACAGTTTCACATCTGGGCCAACTCCCAGGCCTCATCAATGCCCCTCTGACGCATTGTGTAACATTATCGCAAAGCAGAGATCAGACAACCATGCCGCTGCTATTGTACCCAGCTAATGCCATCAAAAGAACCTCCTCTCTCGGTTCACTGGCGCCCAGAATTATCACAATTGTGGGGAGTAATTGATGGTAAAGTAAATGAACCCTCTGCCCCAGAGCCAGTGTTTTCACAGTGGCTATGCAGACAGACCTAGGCCTCTTCCACGAAAAAACCTGGTGACGTGACCGTTGTTCTACTTTCTGATTGGCCGCATGCTATTAATGTGTGCTTCCTATGGACATAAGTTCAGAATTTTTTATTAAATAAATACATGTAGAAAAATGATTACATATGATTTACTTGTTTAAACGCTAAGAAATATTTTCCCAGCTTTTTCATCTTGAGTTTGATTTCATTTGAGTTTTTTTATGGTGCCTCTTTTAAAAAAAAAAATTCCAACAGTTTGCTGGATACAGCTAGGACCCCATGGGCTCTAGAGACTGACACCGACTACCCTTTAAGCCTGGCTCCATTCTTTATGACGGATTAGTTAAGTTGAGAAGATGAAAGGATTCTCAGATGAACCACAATGCTCCATTGCCCTGCTGGACGGAGGCACCACGCTCAGTGATGTGATTGACAATCACATCTATGAACAAACTCTGGTACGTACTGTAGTCTCACTGTGGAAAGGCCATGTGTCTAGGGTTCCCCAAAACCAAATATAAACTATCATTAAAAGATAACCCTTTTGTTTGTACTGACCTAAAATGAATGAGAGACGGGAGTGAATATGAGTCATTGTTTTGGGATAACGCACCGCGCCTTTCATCATTCCAGGTCTTTTTACAGTTCAATTATGTTGGGCGTTTTTCACCCCTCAGGCTGAGAAGAGTGCGTTCTTCATGGCTGACCTGGGAGCCATCATGAGGCAGCACATCCGCTGGCGGGGTCAGATGAACCCGATCCGGCCGTTTTACTCTGTGAAATGCAACAGCAGCCCTGTGGTCATTGAAGTGCTAGCTGCTCTCGGCACCGGTTTTGTCTGCGCTAACAAGGTACCGTGGACAGGAACAGTTTTCAAAATTCCCAGCTCATTTTAATAGACAATTTTCCATTCATATCTTGCATTTACGTTGTGCCTTTTTGTTGCCATTTAAGTTGTGAGACACCGTAATTATAATTTAAAACAGAAAAATAATAAAGATTTATATGCATTTGATGTAATTATAGTTTATGAAACATTTAGCAGGCCTTAACCTGTTCTGTAGTTGTAGCAAGTATCGCCGTCTAGTGGAGAGGCCTCAATATTGCATTCTTTTCCCAACTCACTTTATTTTTTTTTTTAAAAGGCATTTGCAACTTTAGGGAAGGAACATTTAAGTTTTCTGCGTTATTTCACTTTTACATTTTAAGTTTACTCTTTACATAATTCAATCCTTGGCTAAGGCTTGCGTTTCTTTGTAATGTTGACGAATAGCTGTTGGAAAGTTGAGTGCACACTGTCTCAATACTGCCACTTTAGAATCCACCCACAAAACTATGCCACCATAGCACCCACCTTTTCTGCTCGTTTCCTCACATCTCAAGGACTCGATAAAAAGCAGCGCTATGTGTCATCAACAGTTCTGATACCATGTCTAGCAAAGACAACTGAGGTGCCCAAGGTTCCAGCTGTAGACCTTGTAATCAGTCCAAATTCAAAACCATACCATAGCATATCAGCGCTTGACTCTCTCCATTCCTGTTCTGACTTGAACATTTGTGAACAAATGTATTCTCACCATGCAAACTTATCAAACTATGAGCTGCAGAAAAGGCTAGACTACTGTAGTGTCTTCTCTCCGCCTGCCTATCTTATAAAGCATTAGGCAACTTCCTCTCTTGCAGAAAGCTGCTGCTAGATTTCTAAAGATACAAACACATCATGACAATTCTCAGGATCCGTTGATAACAATGTTTTATAATCACCCTTGCTTTTTCTCTCCTAGGCCTCTAAATCACTTACATATTCACAACAACAAACCTTCCCCCTCGAATTAATTTAATTCATCTTTTTTGTTTCAGTCGGAGCTGGAGCTGGTACAGAGTTTTGGCATTCCCTCCGAGGACATTGTTTTCAGTGGCATGTGTAAACAGCTTTCCCAGATCAAGTACGCTGCTAAGAACGGCATTGACCTCCTGGTGTGTGACAACGAGGCGGAGCTACGCAAGATCGCCCGCGTACACCCCACGGCAAAGTACGTAAAGTTAAACTTTGTTGTTAATCAAAATCCAGAAACTTGCTGTTGGCGAATTGCTATGTTCTAGCGGTGCTCCTCATAAAAAGTTGTAAAATTCCTTCTTCCCATGCCAGCAGTTATGCACGTCAACTCCCAAGAGCGCTTAGTCACTCTGTGTACTTTGGGTGGATAATTCGCCTGCGTAATAAATGAGTAATAATCTGTCAATAGGGGTTTGTTATTTAACCATGACATTTCCCCTTGGCACTGTTCATCCAGGCTGCTGCTCCAGGTGTCTACTGAGGCAGCCAGCCATGGAGAGGAGCTAAGCATGACGTTTGGTTGCTCCCTGAAGGACTGCAGGCACCTGCTGGAGAAGGCCAAGGAGCTGGGTGTGCAGGTGGTGGGGGCCAGGTCTGTAGCTGGTCACAGAGTTGAAACTTTACAGTCTTATTCGAACCATAGATGTTTTGTGTTCTGGCAAAGATAACATAATAAAATAAATTAAATCAAACTTTATTGTTGAAAGACTAACTTTTTATTTTCTTTCTTTGTCCTGTGTGATTTTTCCATCTTATGTGTATCTACTTGATATTTGTTGTCATTGCAACAAAGCTATCTTGCGTAGGAAGTTCTAGTACTTTTAATTCCGAATGTTTATTTCCCCATTTCCTTAGTCTTCTGCAATGCTAATACACAGAATGCACATTCATCGTTGCAAATGTTTGTCCTCTTTCTCTGTGATTGATTTTATTTAAATATTCCTTCTTAGGTTTCATATCCCCAGCTCCTGTGAAGACAACCAGGCGTATGTCCACGCTGTCTCTGATGCCCGTTGTGTCTTTGACATGGGGGTGAGTTGCATCTTAAATTTGCGAAACAGGGTTATGAGTTGTTACAGAATAGTAAAATAAGGTTCTTTATAAGCTATGAGTGCTTTTGTTTTCCCCTTTTCACTCAATACAGTCTATGTATTGACTTTTTTTCTTTTTTTCTTTTTTTTTTTACTGTTGGAAAATTTAAATGATAGAATCATCGAACAGGACAAAATGGATAGTCAGAAAACACTTGACCAATAGTGGGTCAGCATTTCACAGGAGTGCATATTTATTTAATCAGCCTTTTTCTGTTGCAGGAGGATGTTGGTTTCAGCATGAAGATCCTGGACATTGGAGGGGGCTTCAGTGGTTCAGAGGCCCAACTGAAACGGGTCAGCGTTGTTTTCCCAATCCAGTCTGTTACATAACGCTGTAATACAGTTCCCTCGGCTCAGCTGTGTTATTGGGTCAGTGGTCAACAGCTAAACCACAGAACACACAAACACCTGCACCGGGTTGTGCTGATATCAGGCCTCCCATGGAGCCTGAACCTTTATTTTGAAGTTGTTGTTTTTTTACCAAAATTTACCCTGCGACCTGAATGTGCCCTGAATTCACTGATTTGTAAGGGCCTTGTCTGCATTGTCTCCGTCTGATCCAGCTTGTTGCTGACACGGAATGCATACCCACAACAAAATGACAAGATGTAAAGATGTGATAAACCTTAAACTGTCTTGCGAAATTTGTCGGGTCATCAAATAGGAGAGAATTTGGTCGGAAAGCAGCTAATACACTAGGGTCCATATTTTTTTTTGTTATCCATAAACTAAAATATCATACATGGAACACAGCAAAGTCCTTGGTATCTGTAAACCAGCTTTATAACTCCAGAAAGTGTTTTAAATTGATATCTCCTTTCTAGTCAATGAAATGAGTGGGATTTATTTCCTATAATTTCCATTCCATAGTCCACTGCTGGATAGTGACTAACTGTCACTGTCTTCCTCCTTGTGGTCCAGATTCACAATGCGCTGATGTCTCTGGTAGAACTCTACTTCCCACCATCCTCTGGTGTCTCCATTATGGCCGAGTCTGGTGCCTTTTTCGTCTCCTCCGCCTTCACCTTGGTCGCCAACGTCATCTCCAAGGAGATAACTTCACGCGACCGTCCGGGGGAGTCACAAGGTCAGTGGCAGCCAGTAGCATTTGTAGAATAACAATCTGCGATTTTGTCCAGTTTTGAATTTGGTCTGGTTTATGATACTTAGTGAATTAGAATTTAGACACAGGTTCTTGGTTTCTCTCCCAATCCATCATCAATCTCTCCTCCATACAGAAGGACCCTCTGCAAACGATGAGCCAGAGTTTCAGTACTACATGAATGAGGGTGTGTACGGGTCTTTCGCTGCCAAGCTCACTGAAACCTCCATTGCTACCCCTTCAGTGCACAAGGTGTGTGAAATTCCTTATATCAAAGTAAAGCCAATTACATTTTCTCCTGAACATTATACTTGTGTTTTTTTTTAATGTTTGTAGCTGTTATGTTTTCCCCAAATAAGTCTTAATCAGATTCAAATTTAGTGTTCTTTAGCTACTTTAATTTTCTCCCATCTTGTTCCATTACTCCGTTCAGAGACGTTAATGCCAGAGAACACAGAGGAATTGCGCGGGGCTCCATAGCACTGACCTGGTTCAGTGTTGGAATGCTGCACAGAGGCACAGTTAGAGAAAAGGACCGTACCGGATCTCCTCTTGCATCCGTTGTCTCGGTCTTTAGGGCAGTTTCTCCTCGCGTGGTCCATTTTAGCTGCGTCGTCGTCGTCGTTGTCCCGACCTCCCTCTGTCTTTCTTCTCGGATGATTTAAAAAATAAAAAAAAATAGCACTTTTCTATTTCTCTCTCTCAGAGCCCGTTTCCCGAGGACCCAGTGTTTAGCTGCAGCTTGTGGGGCCCGTCTGGTGATGACATGGATCAGGTGGTGGAGCACTGTCTGCTTCCGGAGCTCAACGTAGGAGACTGGCTGCTGTTCCCCAGCGCCGGGGCCTACAGCCTGGGTCAACTCGTCACCGGCTCCCCTGACACACCCACACCCCCCGTGTACTATGTAATCTCTTCTGGAGACTGGTACGGAAATGACAGTTGGTGTATTAAATGACAGTTGGAGCATGTTGCTTTTTTCATTAAATTTTTTGAATCTGAGGGTTTTTTGATCGCTTTTTACATTAAAGAATTAAGTGGTCTGTTGATGTATCCTTAGCTGTGTACAATATGTTACACTTCTATTTAAATGTGTCTTTTTAATTTCAATAAAAAGCAAGAGCTCTGTTTATTTTTGGGCTGTTTCTTATATATATGTTTTCTCTTTGTCAGGTTCAGTATGCATGACGCTGGTGTCACCAATGTCATCACCATGAAGAACTTCTCATTGGTCCCTTACTTTCTCAATTCCTGCCAATCAGAGGCTGCCCTGTCTGTCCCAGCTTAGATAAAGAGAGACAAGCAATGCCAATGTCCTTGTTTTCAGCTGTCAACTCTCCCTGGCCTACATTCCAATGGGATGAACTAAATGGTGCAGACCGTTTGATTTACAAACTGCAGACCAGATAGAATTGATCAAATAGCAAGCCAATGTATAGAATCTCCTTTTTGTTGGATTGCAATAGATTCAGTAAAATGTGTTATTTGTGTGCAAAATGAACCCCTACCGTTAAGATGGATTTGGGGTTTTTCATTGCATTACAGTTTACACTTAAGTACAATCGATTTTAATTCATATGTAACATGTTATACTTGTATCGCTATGTCCACTTGCTAGTCTTGTAAGGTATTCTAGCAAAGGTTTAATCAAAAAGAGCCTGAGATCTTTTTGTAATGCTTTGCTGGGGGGAAAATATTTATGTATATTTAGTATTGGTTGTATAGTTTTGTTGTGGCTAACAAAGAAATTGGAACAAAAATGCCTAAAGATGTTGCATAAAAATATTATCAAACAAGTTAGTATGAGAAAAGCTCACAATACTACATTATGTCAATTCCCAGAAACATTAATTTTTATTCAGGAACAAAGTAAAGAGCCTCTGGTTGGAGAAGACATCTTCATTGTAGTTATGAGATGGCATAAAGGTGGTGCCTTGACTAGTGCTTCAGTGTGGTTTTTCTCCTAGCTGGTGGCCACGTAACACCCATGACCTGTGAATAACACGCAGGTTAGATGTCTCTTTAATGACCAGAAATATCTTTTTAACTGAAAGTGCATGAGATGGTGCAGGGGAATTGTCGTTACGGAAGTTATTCGTGATTGGGATGTACAATTGATAATTTGAAGGCACAATTTGAACCGCTACCCTCATTACTGAACTGGCATGTTGATTGATATTTTGGTGATAGGTGACATGCACTGTAAGCATCACAGGAAGGGGGGAAAAAAGTCCTGTTCCTGGAGTACACTGTTGTATCATACACTATGTATTTCAACAAACTAGAACTAATACAGCAATGTGACAAAACATCACAAACCACTTTTAATAGCCTGCCGTTTCCAGTTTTCCTAGAAGTAAGTGCTTCAAGGGAAAATGGATTGGTTTGGGTAGCTTAATGGAGTTCTTAGGTGGAGTCCAACCTTTCACCCATTTATGTTTCTGTTATGACATATTCTTGAACTGAGATATGCAGCTCAGCAGCGTATAGACAAGGACACCATGTCTCTATTTGGCAACAGAGACTCATCAGAGAAAAACCATAAACAATATTTTATTTTACCCCGTAGGAAAGAAATGTGCAAAACTATTTTAGGTAAAATAAATTAACATGGTTTAAAATACAAACTTTGCAATATTCTTTGGTCAAACTGGTGTATTAAACACTGCAACGAAGAACCTCCAAGGCATGTTCTGAAATAAGGACACCAAGTAACAAACACTGTCTACACTAGTTAAATTAAAATTTCGGTTACACAATTCAAATAATAGGTTTTGTGGATTCAAAATTAATTTGGACTCAAGTCACTTGGGAGTAGCTTCACATGGCTGTAAACATCAGGCGCCGAATTCTTGTAAAATGTGGATAAACGCAGCTTTCATGATTTAAAACTGGAAGGTACCCAATTGTAATGCCCATTCAAAATGCTTAAACTGTCATTAAATAAATGGTATTTTAAGTAACTTGCTCAAACTCAAAAAAATAAAGATTTCAATATATTGATGAATAATGCTCTTGTGTCATAACTGGTGAATGCAATAAGTGTCTATAGTCTGGCTTTGCAAAGTTTAACAATTTCAGTGGTTTTGCAAAGCATGCTTTTTCTAACTTCATTACAAAGATAATTCTGAGACCACCATCATAACTGTTGATACTTCAAAATGTACATTATTATTAAGGAACCATGACCCCATGTAGTCCAACGGCCTTGTAGAGTGAACCCAGAAGGCACGTCTACTAGTCTGTACTGGGTCTTTTTCTTCTTCTTTTTTTTTACAAGTTCATTGAATTACGGCTTGTGCCTGGCGTCCAGGACGACGCCATCTTGGCCACCAGGTGACGTCTTATGTGTTTGCTGAGGTGATCACTGCGCATGAAGCGGCTATGGCACACGGGGCAGGAGAAGCGTTTCTCCCCAGTGTGAGTCCGGCGGTGGCGAGACAGCTCGTCAGACCGTGCGAAGCACCTCTCACAGCCTTCCCACATGCACCTGAAGGGTCTTTCACCTAAGGAGATATTGAGGTGGGGGGTCGAGAGACGGAGCAAAGTTAGATGTGTGGCCAACAGATAACCATTAAGATATTAATAGCTAAATTACTCAGAGGGTTACAGCCTTAGAGTATAAACTTTGAATTAAAGTATGGAAAAGATCAGTTTACAAAATGATCAGTAAATATTTACATGGCTGCTGTAGTTACTCAGTGTTTAGGGAGAATTCAAGCTGCTCAACAAAAATATTTTTAAAAACTTTATACTATAATATATACTATTTTCAAGAAGAACATGTCCCAGACGCCCTTCCACACCTGTGTGAGTCCTCATGTGTGCCTTGAGATGAGAGCTCTTGAAGTAGGTCTTTGCACAGTCCTCGTGGGGGCAGACATGACTGCGGACACGCGACGCCTCAGCTCTCGGTGGCGTTGAACTGCAGCTATGAACCAGGTTGGTGTTGAAGCCTGGAGCAGGGGCGATGGCTGTCAACTTGGTGCCACCAGGTGTCACTAAAGGGGCCGCCGGTACAAGGAACATGACGGGGCCTTTTGCCACCTGGCCCCCGACAAGGAACATCTGAGTCCCAATGAAAGTCTGTTGTTGGTGCATGGCGGCCACGCCAGGCTGTTGTAGTGCAGTGGTCATTGTGGTGGTTACTGGGTTGGCGTTAGGGTGTGAGAGAGGGATGGGTAATATCTGACAGTAGACAGGCAGTGGAGAAAGATGTGACTTAACAGCAGAAAGAGTAGATATGGGTTTAGGTTCGCTGCATTTAGGAACCACGGCTGGCAGATTTATTTTACTTGAAGGCCTGGGAGGTGGCACAACGCCAAGGGAGTCAGAGGGCATCGAGACATTCCCCTTGAAATGTCTTTGTTTATCAAGTGACCACAGCGTTGACGTTGTGAGCACAGCTGTTTCTGTATTTTTAAAGTCTGCAGAATCATCTGAGTTGGGTTGTTGTCTGAGTATTTTTTCTCCAGTAGTCGGACACACGCCACAGGAGCAATGCTCTGAGTCCGCAGTATGGCGTATGACACTAGTGGCATAGGATCTGGGTTGGTTAAGGGTGACAGGTTGGTGTTGCGTAGTCCAGTGCTCGGTAGGCATACCGTGTGGATCTGAAGGAGCTGGAACAGGTTGTGATACTGCTGGAGCTTGATGAATGACCTCGAAGTTGGGCGGACTGTTTGGTGGGGTCATACACTGTAGCAAAAGGAAAAAAGGAGATTGGTTGGTCATTTGTTGATAATGCAATAAAATTTTTGTTTTTGTAAATTAAATTATGTTTTTCTCAAGGCTGAAAAAGATTGCACAGAATTCAATGTTGTGATGAGAAACTGAATACACTTATTTCGAAATGGTGCCATTACTATGGCAGTATAATATTGCTGCAGCCGACAGGGGAATTCAAATCTATATCCTAGTTTTATCATTTGTTAGCATAGATGTGGGGTTGTTTTTTATTTTGTTGGATAATAAAAATATTTTTACATTTTCGTTGCCAATTAATTAATTCACAAAATGTTTTTCAGTTGATTTAGTTTAAATGTCCAGCTTCCTTTAAAATCAGTTTTACATTCACATTGAAGAGGAGTACTGTACCAAAGTGATTGTGCAAACCCCTCCCTTGAGTACCTAAACAGTCACTGATTTACCATGTGTGATTCCTGGAGCTCTGCTGAGCCCATAGTCAACGAATCATCTTCCTCAGAGAATTCAGAGGAAGGAGTCAGAGGTCTGAACTGGTTGGCACCGACTCTCCTTGTCATCCAATAGTTAGTCATGGACATCAGAGCATTCACTGCTTCAATGTCTCCCTCAGCCATTATCCCAGAGTGGATCTCATTAAGGTTGCGTGAATTATACTCATTCACTTCCATGGCGATGTTCTGTAACCTGAACATAAAATATATGTTTATTCCAGTGATGAAATATAATTGGATGAATATTCTAACTTTGGTCAATTAATGTCTTTGTACTCTGGGAATGTAATCCTCTGGGCAATTTTTAAACAGCAGAAAACTACAAGAAATGGATTGCTTTACATCATGCCAATTGCCATTCGTTTATTTTATAGTTGTCCATCGCAATGGCAGATGTAGAATATGTAACAGTTGGTCATGGGAGTCATATGCGATCAGCTCACGTTAGTCATTCGTAGCCTGACCCTTTCACCTAGTTCTCTCAAGTAGATACACCAAGTATGCAGAGTAGCTTACGCAAACTCACAGACCCACACACCCCTCCCAACCAGAGAAGAGACACCCAGTTCACTCAATAGTAACGCTACAGATTAAAGCATGTTTTATCCCGAAATCTTCACAAACTCTTCACACACAGGAACGAAATACTCTTGACTCTTAGTAGACCAACTTTGGATGTCTGATCCTATTCATATTGTATTGGACAACCAAAGAAAACGACGAGTATAAAACAAAAGTACTTACACTGTAGTGTTGATGTTGAATGACAATCAATATAATTTTATCCTATCTCTTAAGTTATCAAGCTTTAATCTGTAGTTTACTTTTTAGACCGGTGTCAAACTTGTTTCTAGTACTGAAGCGTTACTGTTACATAGTAAGTTTCTCATTTCCTTTTTCTAGGTACAGACCTGATTTCAAATGCGGTGGGAAAGAAGGGCATGTCTTTGCTTTCAGCCAATCATACCTAAAGGTGTGTTATGCAGGATCCAATAGAAGAAAAGTGTCAGTGCGTGATCAGTAGCTGATGTGGATCGTGGAGACAGCATGGTACACAGCGGCATCAGCATGTGAGTGTGTGATCAGCATGTGAAAACACGCTTTGACTGTTAAATCGCACCCCAATCCAAACCAGTCACTGAAAAACCCCGGTGGCCATGCATATGTTATGCAGTCACGTTTTGCATACCTGCGTGTGTCCCACTTCCACTCTGCAACCCCCTTTTATTCAACCAAGGGGGTTAATATGATTTATAAAGATTGTGATTTTTATATTAAAAACGTTTACATTTAAACGTTGGGCACGTTTACTGCATTCCCCTCTCTAACAATCTTTTCAGTAATTGTTTACTGGGGCTAAAACTTTAGTTGGCCTTGCTGTGCCAACAGGAAAGTTCCCATTGCAGGGGCCTCAACTCTGAATAATGTAAACCGTCTGGACCTCTCTGTAGAACATACAGCGAACAATAGGGAGGCTATGGACAAAGATCATACACACACACACACACACACACACACACACACACACACACAAACACAGAGAGAGAGAGAGAGAGAGAGAGAGAGAGAGAACGAGAGAGCTGGACAGAGAAAGTGTGAGAAAGGTTTCGTAAAGAGGGTTAAGAAAGCACAGGAAAATCTCCAACATCAGTTTCTAACTAATATATTTATATATTGAACTAACTTTCTAAATATAAAGTAACATCATTTGCATGTTTGAATGGTCTGTCATATTATTCATTTGAATATTTAATATCTAAAGCAGCCAGGTAAAATTGAGTTAGGAATTCATTAAGATATTCAAACTTTTGTTTAGCATCCTTGTGGGGTTTCAAATATTTATTATTCTTTTTTTTGGCTCTAGGGCTAAAACGTTGGAAACAGTGCTATGTAAATCTTAACAGTGTAAAATAGAAAGTGGAAGATGGGGAAGGCCATCAGATTCTGAGCTATAGCTGTGTTGTATTCTTGAAACGGAAAATGGCTTTACAGAATATGAGCTTTTGTTCAATGGGTATCGAATGCAATCATCATGTGGCAGTTACTGGCCTTCATCACACTGTTTAGAAAATACCAGACAGGAAATGCCCTGCAGTCAAAATCTCTCCACATTAAACTCATGGTTGTCAGAATTCTGCCCTTGGCTGTTTAGCATATGAGAATGAGCGGCTATGAGCCTCAGGCCCTGACTGACCTGGTATACGTTACAAACATCAACACTAAATACAGATTCTCACCTGTCTTACCCTAAGTCAGTGAAGATATGCCAGTGCCAGCACCATGAAGAGTTATTTTAAAGCCTCACTCCTCTGTTAGCTATCGCGTTACTGAACTGGGAATAACCAATACTTCACACAGGGCTGAGTGACAAGGGCTGGTGCTGCCACCAGTGAACTGTATACCATGCATGTCAAGAGGGGATACATATTATTATGGCCTAAAAAACGCAGACGGTTTAGTTGCAGAGTCGGGACATGGTATGAAAATTATCCATTTTGTAGTACAGATCAATTTATTTTGTTGATTAAAATTTAGTTAATTGTTATCATCCACTAAAAGTGGTCTGTAAATGGACACTGTATGAAGTCGAGTAAAAAGGGCAAAAATTGTTATAACACTGTTTGACTAGAGCAAAGAAGAACAGAAATGGTGATAACCTTGACACTTCCACCCACAGAATTTGAATAAAATGTGCTATTTTTTTAAAAAGTGTATCGCATACAACTCCTCCACTCTAATAGTATCATAGATTAATTTGGCTTTTTATCTAAACGAAATTGGCTTGGTAAAGTGACTGCGGTGTCTGAGTTTTTTATGGGCTTGTCTATTTACTCATGTGAGGTCTCCCTCTGATAACTCATTTACCAGTTTTCCTAAAATAGCTTGCCTTTGGTCCTGTTAGTCTGGACTCTGATAAGAGATTAAAATTAGTGGCGGGTGAAAGAGGTCTTTACCCCGGGTGGTTGGAACAACATTTCCAAGAATGTCCAACTAATCATCTATATCTATTGCAGATGTAGAACTGACAAAGCTGTAATTATACTGCACCCTGACCTGCAAACAAAATATATAAAAGGAACCCTTACACTAATGCACAGAAACTGATTATTGAACAGTTTCAGAGAACCATGCTTTATTAGGCATAGTAATCGACTAACTGTAGTCAATGTAGTTTAATGTAATAAATCAATTCTGAGTGGCTTACAGTTTTGCTTTTACAAAGCATTTTATAGAAATAATGAGTTAATAAAATCAGCTTGTATAGATCCAATGCAACCCAATCATTGTGCAATGGCTCCCTGTTTATTCAATCCAGAAATATTTTTCTTAGAAACAAGCAATCCAAAAAAACTGAATGTCAGATAATTTTGTAGCTTATATGTTGAGTTAGAGAATGAAAATGCTGTCAATAGATCATCATCAGCCCTTATAAAAAACATGGGCCTTCAAGTGAATGTCTACGTTTACTCCTTTCGCACACACCGGCATGTGAGGCAGCTGTGTAATTATCTCTTGTCACTCTTTGTACGTGTGTGTGTGTGTGTGTGAGTGTGTTTGTGTACGGTGGGGGTGAGTGTGTGTGTGTGTGT
>JAVQIZ010122434.1:0-12460 GCA_036023535.2 Galaxias brevipinnis | reverse complement strand
CCCCCCCCCCCCCCCCCCCCCCCCTGAATACGACAGCAGTACCCAATGGATGAATGTTACAAAAGAGACCTACCGAGAACGGTTATGTAGAAGAGGCTTCAACGTGGTGTGAAATCCATCCTGCTTTGTTTTATTGAAGAGCAAGGTCAGAGGTGTTTTAAGACAAGGACACGGGGGCATAATGCATCGCATGAAGATAAGAAATGCATCAGGGTTTTTCTAGCTGATGAGGACCAGGCAACCACAGTAGTTAGACCGATAGTTCAAGCACAACCGCACACACACCAAACGTGTGCCTGTGAGTTCCAGCCTATATCAGAGTCTCCTGTACTTATTTCCTGGCGACAAAAAGCCATCTATGAAAGAAACAAGGTTGGCGGAGGAGCGACTGTACCATTATAAGCCTTTAATCCCTAGCCGAGAAGATAACTGCCAATACATATTTACACAGAGCCCTCTATTGACGTGTCGGGCCCAAGGAGAATGCGTCCAAGCTTTCGGTCTGTGATCTCATTTCACATGGACATCGGGGCCTTACAGGGAACGACAGAGTGGCAGAGATAGGAAATTGAAGTTCTGTCATTTTTGATGAGAAAAAAAGCATAAGCATAAATGTAGTCATGGCTGCAAAAGAAAACATTGGTGCTTTTTGTTACTCTGATACATCACAGTGATGTGCTCAAAAGTTTAATAATCTTGAACTGTTGAGTGCTGGATAGCCTAACAGTTCATATTCTCAGTAGGCTACTTGAAATGTGGCGCTGGTTGACCTGAGCAGCCGATCACTGATCAGTTTGTCGCTGGGCCTGCCTTGATTCGGAGCCAGCTTTGTTACATTATCCACATCCCCAGAGCCTGGGGAGAAAGACTCCAGCTCCATGTAGAAAGAAAAACAAACAAACAAAGAAGTGCTCCCAGACATTTAAATGAAGGTACACAAGCAGACAAAGGCAGTACTGGCACACAGTACCCCCTAAATGCCAGAGTTACCGAGAGATCCGTGGCATCGTGTCACAGAAGCTAAGTGTGGAAAAGAAAAACGACTGCCACGAGAGACAGTAGAGAAAAACGATAAAAAGAGAGAACGAGAGAGAGAAATAGAAATAGAGAGAAATAGAAAGAGCAAGGAGGGAACCGAACAGTGTGCCTATCTGTGGTGGGTGAGCGGACTACGTGCTAGCGAGAGCCTTGTTTTTCATCCTCCCTGTCAGCCGTTCTCTTATCTCCCCCTCTCTTTCTCTCCAGTCACCCGCCATGTGCTCTGGTCTTTCTATTTCGCGAGATGACTACCCTTGCCTCACAGCGTGCCCCCGAGCTACGGTTTCACTTTGGAACGGCGGTTTGCCGGTCGGCCAGTCAGTCCTGTGGAAAGAATCGGACTCGCCGGTGTGTGAAATCCACCAGCGGTGGGCGGCCGCGGGCCATGCCAGGTCATGTGGATACAGTGTGGGTCAATAGATAGTTTGGCTGCACACCATCTCCCAGTCCGGCGCAGCGGCAGGGTCCCCTCAGGGAGACCCCACATCATGATAACAGATGACTGATAGTGCTACTGGGGGAGGGCAAGCTTTACACGTCTGATGGGAAATAAAAAGAGAGGGAATATGAGTTGAGCATGTTGCCGCAGGGCAGTTAAGGTACCTTATACTGTCCAGACGTATTAGGTCATTCTGTCAGGTAAAAGCATAAATGGCATTGAATACCATTCAAGCCGCTTCTAGCAAATGCTGCATATCATCTATTTTCATTTGATTGGAGTGAAGCTTGCAATGAAGAGAGTAATAATTTACTTATATTCATGGCATCATTGAATAGCTGAATAGTTGAATCAGCGGCTGTTCCTAACAGCAGAAAAAATATTGTGGTAGAGAAAATAGTTAAATGCCCCCCTCCCAACCGGAACGTATTCTTTAGTATAATCGGAAAACTGCTGAGTTGCCCATGTGGGAGGAAAAGAGCAGTGTCACCTTGGCTAATCCCGCGGGAGAGCTCTTGTTGTCAATGGGTCTGGCTGGTTGTGAATAAGCAAGGACACCCCAAGGGCCATTTGAGATGCTCAATTCAAACAGGGAAAAAATATGTCTCGTCTTTAATCTTGCATGCCATCTGTTGTAGGCATTGCAGATACCAAAGGCACTGCAACCACCAATTCAAAACTTGTTTTGCAGTGTAACTCGCAGTTTGTTCAACCTGAACAAAGCATTTGATATGCACACACTAACAGGTTCAGGGTGTTGTTTGAAGAAACACGTTGTCTCAAAGCTATGCTCTGCGTAGGATATGTTAAAACAATACAGAGGATACGATGTAAGATAATCTAAAATGACCACAACAGAAACTAACATTAAGAAAGGATTTGGGTTGAGAGCAGATATGCCATCTGAGTTTTTAATGTGGGCACCCTCTTTTCCGGATGTTGTGTTGTATCGATCGTTGAATAAAATGTGTTGTAACTATATCCAACAGACGACCGAATTGTGTTTCGTCAACCCTCTTAACAGTCCCATTAGCTCTCTGACACATAGACTGAGAGTCCATCCTCAGTCCATTCGTCTTCAAGCTCCCTACCCCTCCTTATCTCTCCTCTCAGCAGCTCCCCTCATCAGCTGCAGGCACCAAGAGGCCTCTCAACCAGCCAAAGCCCAGCTAGTTATCCCATTCAAGTGGAGCCCGCTAGCAGAGCTAAAAGCTATTTAGCTCTCAGCACCCCCATACAGAACAAGAGCCTTTTTTTCCCTTCTTCCTCTAGCTGTTCCACTATCGAGCTATTACCACTAAGCACTGGTGCTTTGTAGTCCTTAAGTGTCAGACCAGGCTGTTGTGCACCAGGGAGATGTAGTCTTGAGCGTCACACCAGGGGGGTCCTTCTATGTGTGGCCCATCCAGACTGAGTCCAATTCTGCAGCTGGTGCTGTGCCAGAGATAAGGGTGTCTAAGAGACACGGGTAATCAAGAGAAGGGAAATGGGACAGCTGTGCTAAATCTCCGGCTATAGTATATCATTGCAGTCATTTAGCAGGCGTTTTTATTCAAAACAACCGTCAGCCAGCAACAAAACCATAGAGTCACTGAAATAATAATAAATGTGTCCTCGTACCTTGCAAAGGCTTTGTTTACACAATACAAGATTAACTCTCTAGAGACTTCTACAAATCAAAGACCTAAGGAGAAATTTCCCCACCAATTAATTTCCTACTTTTTCAATAGACAATATTCCTTTTCGGTAAAAGTGTGCGCTTGAAAAGAAACCAGCCCGACTTTATCGATGTCTATGTGTAAATTGTGTTATCTAGGCCAGTGGCGGTCTTCATAAAGGAAGTGTAATCTCAGCAGAGCCCCCTGCCTCTCACAAAGGTCACGGGGGCAAGTGTCGTCATAGCCGGATCTAGGCGAGAGAGTGAGAGTGTGCACGTCAGAAAGGAGGAGGAGGAGAAGGAGGAGGGAGAGAAGACGAATGGCTCGCCACGGGGCAGGCAGACCAATCCCGACTCCTCACGCTGGGATTTAACATCTTCATAACCTTGGCTTGCGGAGCACTGGCTGTCACTCGGAGGGAGGGGGTGGGGGGGGTGGGGGGGCTGCGCCCTCATCGCTCCAGCTGGGCGCCTCTTGCCCACATCCCCGCTCACTTCTCCTTCACCTGTGACGCGCGCGGCACTGGCTGCCTAAGTGCTGCCCTATCCATGACGTCGGCGAGGGGAGAGAGGCTTTTCTGAGATCCACAGACTCTGGGCAGAGTGGTGAAAATAACAGGCTCTGCTTTGTCCAGAGGGAGATCGGGGGTAGAGGAAGGGCAAATGATCGGGTTGGGCCCTTTCACGACGCGGAAGGGGGAGGGAGGGTGAGCGCACGTTGGGAGGAATTGCGTGACATGATAGGTTTGGAACTCCCTTAACCTTCCACTGCGCCGTAGAAATGCACTTAAAGGGTTTCTTCGGGATTAAATGTGATATAGTAAGGTTGCTGTGCTGCTGGGGACTGCAGAAGAGACCGTTGTTCTGCCAACAACCAAATGCAATACACAAAGGACAAGAGATCATGTTTCCACCAATTGTTTCACACTGTGAGCTTTGAAGTGTGCATTTGCCCTATATCATTGATCAATATGTCGGTCAAATGGAATGAGACGGCTCCCACGTCTTTTCTAATTGCATTCTGTTCCTCCGCTAAACCAACACAGTGCTCATCTCCTAGATCTCTCTCACCAGACACCCCTCGCCCTGGCATTCCACTCTATCTACCTCCGCACAGAGCCTTCTGACACCCCGACATCCATCAACGTCAGCCAACCCAGCCACAACCTCTCAGCGTAAGTGCAGTGCACACACACACACACACACAGACACACACCCAGACACACACAAAGAGCTAACCGCCAGAGGATCCCACACAGCCCAGTCGAGGTGCCGGCGCTGGCCTACACAGCCATCCATCACGATGAGCAGCCGGGTAAACAGCAGCCAGTCAGACAGTGTGTGATAACAAAGCCCATCCAGCGGAGATGAAGAGGATCTCATCTCTTCGTCCAGGCTAGGAGTGCTGGTTCCTGGCTGCGGATGGACTGGAAGGTGGGAGGCTGATGGTGGTGGAGAGACTCCAACATGGTGGAGGTGGGGAGGGGGAGGGGAGGGGGGGCGTTTACAAAGTAGTGGAATCAATAGACCCCCTCTCCCACACAAACACGCACACGCTCGCTAACACACCCTTCACCCCCTCCTGCAACAGACATTCCCACTGAAGAGTCTGGGTAATAAAGTGAGGTCAGAGGGACTATCTTGAGAGAGGGACTATTGAGAGAGAGAGAGAGAGAGTTAGATAGATAAAGTGGATAGGAATTAAATAAATAAAAATATAGAGAGAGAAGATAAATAGGGGAAAGACTCAGAAGGAAATGAAAAGAGAAAGCGAAAGCAGCATAAGAGAGAAAATAGACAACGAGTAAGACCCTCTAAATACTGGCCGCAAAGCCCATAGCAATACATCTTTACATGCACAGCATTCCCAACATTGCTAAAAATAGCACTTTAGGAGGAAATTCACTGTACTTCTGAAAAAAAAAAACTCAATATTTTTTGTCCATTTTCCCATTCCATTTTAACAGAACAGATACGTAAAAGAAACATCAACAAATATTATACAATTGCAGGTTCGTTTTGAAATTAATAAGGAAAAGAAAATTTGGAATGTAATGCTTGCCTTTTTAAATGATTATTATTACCTGTAAGTCTTTTGATGTCATTAAAATGTGCTAGTTTTGATAGAACTGTGAACCGAAATTGAAATGGAGGTAAAGGAAAATTAAGTCTGTGTTTTTACTGAGGTTTTCTAATGCTTGTTCCCCACCATTTCTACAAATACCTGGTTTCTGTTTCTGTTTGATTTGCAGGTCTTTTGTTAAATAGTGTAGTCCTTCCCTGTTCGCACAAGAAACCCCGAGTGCCTCCAGCCCCATTCGTCTTCATCAACCGTAATGAGTATTAATCAGCGTTTAACTACACTATTGATCTGGGCCCAGGCGCGCTGCATATTGAGCGGTGTACAACAATGCAGTGAACCCATTCATATTGAGCTGTGTATAAGCAAGCTCTTAAGCATTACTATTGATCTGCAGACAACAAAACTCCAGCGGAGCTAGAACTGCTAGACGGGTAAATGTCTCCTTTATGGCTTGTACTGACGCTTTGTTGATGTGATTTTGCTTAAATATGAAAGCCATATATATCCAATGACAGTGTACAAGGTTGAGTCTCTCTTTTGGTGTGTTTGTGTTCCGCAATACTTAGTTGATCTGTTTAACCTTTAACATAAAGCAAAGGAAAGTAACACATCCATCTAATATGTGTACTGGAAAGCTTATTAGCTTTTCCGCAAGGGAATATCACACAGCACTACAAGTCAATATGGTACAGGAAAAAGACTTTGGACAGCAAACCTAAACATTGATTATGTCATGTAGCAGTACGTGCAGGTAGTCTTCTTTCAGTTCCATGTATTTCCCACAGACGCATTTTTATTTAACCAAAACAATCTGTCGGTGCAAAAAAAGATGTAAAATAACCCAGCAGGCATTGTTTTGAGGGGGATATTGACATTTGCCCCAGGGCACCAGATGTAGTCAACAAGCAAGTTAGCCAGGGGGCGGGGGATCTAGAGGCAAAAATGTACTATAGAGCAAAACAACAAGCCCTTGGCAGGGAAAATGCAATTCAGCACAGTATGATGCATCAAACTAAGTATTTTAAAATTAAAGGCTGAGATGAGTTAACATTGATAAATTATGAACTATCTATTCTAAACTGGGGTAGTGCCCTGCATACTACAATATGATGTAAGAGCAAGCTAGCACCATGGCAGAGATTCGTTTTACATTTCATTTTGATGATTTCCTTTTCTAGTAGGCCTACTAGTTTCATAGTGCTTTACATTTTGGAACTCAGTATTTTCACCATTGATGGTTTTACCCTTGAATTGTGTTGTGTGCTGTGTCAAAAACGACTTACATTAAAGAAAAGAAAAAAAAGAAAGAAAGAAAAAGAAGATACTTCTGTGTGTCTCCGTCAGTGGCACAATGTGGAGGTAAAATGGTGCTGGTTTAGACCCAGACGTCGGGTATCTCGCGAAGACGCTGCGTGCTTCTGTGCCTGCAGAGAGGGCCCAGCTGGACGTCTCTCCCAGCAAGCAGATTTAATGTTCACCCTCGCAAGTCTGCTGCAATGTCATAAATCAGCGGTGGTGTAGCGTGGCCCGGGTTAATGGGCCGCTCAGCTGATTTCCTGCCACTTCAGCTCCCCTCAAATCGAAGGGCGGGCCGCATTGGAGCTGAATTATGAGCCGTCGCGATGGTCTGAGACTGCAAAGTACCGAGGACCAAAAAGACTGGGAGAAACAGCAAACATCTGGCAACCAACTGAAACAAGAGGAGAGGCGTGCGCTCTCCGGAAAGTATTTTGCAGGTTAGATTTAGGCTATTGTTACGAAAATGTTATAATACAATCTGTAAACTCATACTGAAACCATATGTGCATAGCTGCTGTGTACCACTGCAGTAGCAACACATAATACAAAAATACAAAGCCCAAATATGTCTAAATAAATGTGTCTTCTGTTCTCTTAATTTGCTCAAAATGGGTTTCCCCCCCTGGTAAGAGACCCTAATGGTCACACTGATGTACTCCCGTGTTTGTCTGCAGTCTCTAAAGGAGTATTAGTAGGGCACGTCTTTGGATGTCATAACCTCTTTTTGCTGGCTTTGTTCCTGCCTCCTTTCCGTCCTCTGGCACGGGAAAGTGAGCACTGTGGGTGAGCCAAGGCAGGTTAAATGGTTTGGGTTTTTACACGGCCTCGTTATTGAACTGTTATTTTTTCTCGTCAAAGGAAGTGCTGATTCATCTCTTTGTTTTAAGCGCTCATCTCAGCAGGAGCTAACGTGGAGGGACAAAGACATAATTAAAGAACGTTCTGCACAACGCTTTCTCTCTCGTCTCTTCCTCCCCCTGCTCAGCCATTCTTTCTCTTTCAGTATTTTTTTTTGCCCTCTATCTGTCTGACTTTTTATTCGCTCTTTCTCTCGCCCCCTTCTCTTTATCTGTAGTTAATATACCAGAAGGACAGGCCCAACTCTCACATACACAAAGCAGATCGATGCGCAAATTGCAAAGCACCAAACCTGTCCAGCGATCAAAACATTTTTCAGCCAATTAAACACAGCCTATTTCACCCAAAGAAACATAGTTGGAATGGGGCCCCAGCTCTGAACCGGCTGTTCATATGGCGCTGAATGGATTGTACACAAATTATCAAGACAGTTAGCAGACAGAGGCAAGAATCCTGATCCAGAAGAAAAAGCCGAACAACACAATCCGGGCTGTCATTAATCACACGCACTGTCATAGCGAGGAAAGAGACAAGCGCTGCCACTTTTTTCTAGCTTTCTTTGTGCCACAGCTGGTACAATTAAGTGCAACACATTACGTGTTCCCCTGTGGCACAACTAGAGGAGGCTGGCAGGTAAAGTTCAGGAAAAGAGACAAATTAATTTTGTCATCTGCTGCGCTTATGTACACTGATGTGGGACATGTAGCAGCAGAAAGCATGGCTTTGGCCTAAAACCACTGTGGTGATCACTGGTGCAAATGGTAAGGCAATATAAAAAAGGCACTTAAAATCTGCAATAGCTACTGATGCAGTCATTTATATTCCAGACGCTGGTCTTTGGCGAGGCCTCGGCCTCTATATAGGTCACTCACACAGTGTCAGGGTGGCAGGGGATTACTCAGCGTCTCAAACCCCTTTCATTTCACACCTGTAAAACAATGTTTTCACGGCATTCTATAAACTCCCATCTAGACCCAAGCCCCATCCCTTTCAGGGCGAGCTCACAAACTAATACTCGCACATTTCTGTCCGAAACCGGGGGAGATATGTGTAAAACAGGAAGTGAGTTGACAGGAGCCGGTGTGATCAGTCCGAGAGCGGCGCAGCTTTCCTGTGAAAGTGCCTGTAAAGCCTTAGAGGCCAGTTTCATCACTTCATCTTAGCCTAGCCGGGCTCTAAAAGCCTCGCGCTATTTGTTTTTACAGCTACGGCCAGCGAGGGCTATAACTCAGATCAAGTGGATGCTGGCCGCGTTTAAAGTGAAAGAGCAGCTCTCCTGCGTTTTTTAAAGGATGGAGGGGCCAATCCAAAATGGGGGTGTTTGTGCGTCATGTTTGTGTTTATATATATATAAAAAATGGTGCATTGCCTACAAATGATTGCCAGAACGGTCTTTAAAAAATTACTCCGCAATGTGTGTTGATACGGATATTCTTTGAGAAAGAGAACGTAAACTATATGGCCGTCCTTAACATACTGAGTGTCCTTTACTCTTGAACCCTCAAAAAATGTATCCAAACTACTACTAAAATACTGCTTTAGTAAAGTGTTTGTTACAAATAGCATCTTATTAATGACTCAACAGAAATATTTTAGCAGTGCTTCTCGGAAGTTCCTCTGGATTATTATGGTGTTCTGGTGATTCATCACCACCTTATTACATATGACTAATTTCAGGAGCTAATCTGACCATTTGCTTTATATTCACTGTCAGCCTCTGATTAGGGGTCCACATGCTGGAATCTAGGCTCCTATTGCTTAAATCTCTTTTTACAATTACTAGGCATACTGTTTGTTGATAGAGAAGTGGGACACAACTATCCAGACTGATCCAAGATTAAAGCTCCGTTAGATTCTGTTCCTACTGATCATGGTGGGCCTCATTCCAAAAAGCCTCACATCCTCTAAATGAGATCTCCGCCAGGGTGTTTTCCTCAGCTCTTTAAAGCAGACCAAACCCTTCCCCAGCCAGCCAGGGGTTTACTTAACTCTTTAACAGCCCCTATACCTCAGATGAGACTGCGTCTCTGACCCACAGTCTAAAACCATCAGCCCCATTCACCAAGGCAGGGCTCCCACCTGTTGTCTGGCCTCCCCCTCACAGCCACAGCTAGACGGATGGGTGGCGATCCCGCGGCACATTCCTTTAGCTGCTAACGGAGACTGATGGGGTGTTAGGCCGCGCTCGGCTCTGCCCGCTGCTTTCTGTCTGAGCTCTGCTTGGCTAAGCACCTGTCTGTGGATTAATTGGAGTGGGGGGAGGTAGAGCAGGACTGTGTGTGTGTGTGTGTGTGTGTGTGTGTGCGTGCGCGCGCGTAAGTGTCCAGCGAGGTTCCAAGACGAAACGGATTCAGCGCTTCGCCACTGAGGCCGACGGTCGTGGAAGTGATATGATGAAAGATGTGCAACGGGTAACATGTGGAGGGGGGGGGGGCCTCTCAAGGGAGACGGCTCTTTAGTCGGCCAGGCTCCAGTCGAACGACGCCCGCTCCCCAGAGCACTATATCAGCCTGTCAGGGAGCGCGCTGTGTCAACTTCCAACAGAAATGAAACGGTAGATTGATGGGACACAAGCAGAAATAGTACTGTTCCAACATGCGCGTATGCAGAGGGTTTAGACACTTATTGATGTTCGTTACGCAACGGGAACCCTCAGCACATCAAAGTCAGCCTGTTATTGCAGAGGTAGCGCAAACGTCGATTCAAGAACCATCAATCCAATCAGCATCTTCCGCCGTCCATGCAAAGCTGGAGAAGTGGACAGATAATTGGCGGAGTGGGCACAGCTTTTCCACAGTGAAGGGCCTATGGGCCTTACATACTAGGCCTGCACACTGTAGAGCACTGCTCACCCACTGGGCGCTCAATCAGTGGGGCAGGGACATCCTTCTCTACCTCAAACACAAGCACAGCTTCAAGAGGGTGTTGAGGGTTCGCTAGACTGATTTCTCTAGAACAATATATTCAAAGGATTTGTATATTTGTCTTGTTTCGGTAGGGAGGGAGGGTGGGGTCAGATAAAGTGACAGAAAAGACCCCGTAAAGTCCTCACAGGATCAGTATTCAACGCGCGTCGCAACATTGTGCATGTGGATGGCTCCCCTTGCTCCCCATTCTTCTATGCCTCACAAGGGCTTCCCAATGAAATATGCAACAGCTTCCTGGGCTCCACTCCTAGCGCCTTTTGATTAGTGAGTGTTTATGTGAGGCGGGGGGTGGGATGGGGGTGGGGGGGATTGTCTGCCACAGTGAACAGGGGGGCATTAGAAGGAGAAAATGAGCTCCAAGGTGCTGTGTGACGGTGTGTTTTTATGCACTCTGGAAGGCATGGAGTCTATCAAAAGAAATGGGCTGCTGCCTCTGGAGTGTCTTCTCCAACAGTGGTTTACGTTTTAATGGGGGGAAGTGGCAAAAGGCTGTTGTGTAATCCCAAAGGCTATTTTAGAAGCATGGGCTAACTCTGACCTAGGAGGCAGGAAGCACATTTACAGTGTGTGTGTGTGTGTGTCTGTGGGTGTGTGTGTGTGTGTGTGTGTGTGTGTGTGTGTGCGTGCGTGCGTGCGTGCGTGTGTGTGTTTAATGTGTTTGTGTGTATGGTGTGCATTGCCACCCGGATGACAAGCTTCACGGCTGCCACTTCACATTTGACGATCTGGTAAGCTTTGTGTCTGGGGACGCAGATTTCTTTGAAAAAACTCCAAGACTCAGAGACGAAGGAAAAAATGGTCGCCTAGCATGAAATTAGCCCCCAAGATAGTGTAAAAATGTACAAAGCATTCTAAAAAAGACATCCTTAATTATATCTGAAACTGCCATTTAATTATACATATTAATACACATTCTCTGAAAGATCAATGGGGAAGAGTTGTTTATTGTTTATTACAGATTGTTGTTATGACGACGAATGGCAAGCCAACGATTTTTTTAGAGTTCTTTTGGAATCTTCCTGTTTTTGTAGTAATCATGGCTGATTATATAAATGTACCTGTCAGTTGGTTACTGGAGTCGGTTGGCATCAACAGTCCTTGGACATAACTGGTGGGGGAACACAGTGCTATTTTTCTTCCAAATAGAACCAACCGTACATTTGCCGAGCGAGCTCAGAATGCAGTATTGTAGACGGAGTGGAAGTCTCGGGTAATCAGAATCACACACAAACGCGTATGCACCAGCACACCGAAACAGTCCATCGCTGGGCCACCTGGGAGAGTGCGTTCTCCTTTCCCCCTCCTCGCATCTAAGCTTCTGAACCTCGGTGTCAAACGAATGCATACAGATGCAGGCAGTCTTTAAAAAAAAATAAAACCTCTCTCTAAAATATGAAAGAACATCCAGGGGGAGGCAATTTCCAATGCAGACAGAAAGTACAAACAACAATCCCTGGATGAGTTTGAGCAGGAGGGAGGGAGACATGAAGCACAAGACCAGGGGCAAAATCCAGTAACAACGAGGAGAAGCCCTCGGAGCCACATTTACACAGCTCGCACTGTTGTTGTGACAACCGCCTAATAACCTGCCATGACAGAATAATAATGTATTAACGGCCAAACGCAGTTAAAAGGAGAGACCAAAGCCTGGGTGTCTGTGAGGCAGTGGTTTGGCTCCACGCCACACTGCTATCAGCCATGCCACCATGAACGTGACGGAGTGCCTTCCAGCAAGCGTCATTAATGGTGTATGCCTACAAAATGCAACCTTGTTTGTAATGTGTGTGTGTGCGTGTGTGTGTGTGTGTGTGTGTGTGTGTGTGTGTGTGCTTGTGCATGTTTCTGCATATGTCTGTTTGCGTGTGTGAGAAAGACTGAAAGAGAGTGTGTAAGTTTGCTTCTGTTAATGCGTTCCAGTGTGCACCGGCTGGTGTGTGTGTGTGCTTTGTTTTTTTCTTCTTCCGCATGTTTGTTTTTGAGAGAGGAGAACGGTTTATTTGCAGGCTGGTCAGGTCCTGATAGAGGTGAGTGCTCTTTAATGGAGCGTACAGCCAAGGTGCGGGCTGGACCGAGAGGAGGGAGAACGGGTGTGTGTGTGTGTGGGTGTGGGTGTGTGTGTGTGTGTGGGGGGGGGTAGATGAGGAGGAGGGGCAAAAAAA
>JAVQIZ010122414.1:0-29900 GCA_036023535.2 Galaxias brevipinnis | reverse complement strand
GTGAGTGTGTGTGTGTGTGGGGGGGGGTGGTGGGTGTGGGTGTACTTGCTGGCGTATGCATACGTGCATGTCTGCCTTGCAAGGCAGTGATTGGTAAACACCCTGTGGCTGAGCAGGGAGCAGAACTTTAATTCAGTTTAAATAAAGAGAAGCCTATTAGGGTTGCTGAGCTGCGTTAAACAGTGCGGGCGGCTAGCCCTTGTTTTGGGTGTCTGCACTGGACCGTTCACCATAGCTTCCAAATTAACTGGTGTGCATATTTCCAGCTTAGATAAAGCAAGAAGATGCACGTAGTAGCAGACCGAAGATTTTAATTTTTTCTTAAATGTTGAGTTACTTTAGTGTCTCAGAGATACAGATACACAAGTGAACACAAACACACACACACACACACACACACACACACACACACTTATTGCTGCTCGCTTCACTGTTACTGGTTTGTAAGTCAGCGTGCAAGTTTGAGAAAGATGACAGCTGATACAGTTCCATTTGTTTACAAGTATACACAATATGAATGGGTACGTGTTGGTCTATGGTTGTAATATGTGCATCGTTTGAAATTAAAACACAGTGGGATATTACAATAATAAGTGTCGATATTGTTAATTATTCATGGTCAGAAACACTGTTGCCGTCCAATTGTCTTCTTTGATAGATAGATGAACGCTGGTGTGTACATGCTGTTCTGTACTCAACTCACTCAATGGGTTCATCAATTCCCCCCGCTTTCGAAAATTAGGTTGTTTCAATTCAGTATACCCGGGAACAATCATTGTTTGATCCTCGGAAAGGCCTTTGCACTTCGATAAGGATACAAAAGGGCCTGCAGGGCTAAATGCATTATTGATCGCCAAGATCTTGTTGAATAGGTAATTATCTCCCAGGATGGTCCTGAGATTAATCTATCGCCATTGTTTGCATACCTAGACGATAGATGATTTACTCCCCATGCATATGATTGGAAATAAGCCTCGGCCATCAGAGCCTGGCGACACTGGATAAGGTTGGGTGTTGATGGCAGCGTGAATGGCTGAATGTTAACCCCCCTCCCCCCCAGAGAAGAGTGAAACAAACTGCAGGGACTGGAAGCATCACGGCCCCATGTAAAGAGCACTGATAACAAGTGGCTCACACTCTAAGCAGGTGTTTAACTGGGGCTCACTGGGTTAATGCAGGCCTTTACTGGGTGATCAGGGGACACTATGCGAGTGGGATAACGGCCGTATGGTTATTGCATCTGAAGTACAATAGTTTGGAGAGTATTAAAGGTCATTAGGGTGGTCATATCAGCATGATCTGTGTGACCTTTCATTGGTGCCAATTTGTCACTTTCAGACAGCCACCACATGCTTGCTTGTAATCAGGTAATTAACAATTCCATGTAGGGTTGTCAATTGTATTAGTACAATTAAACCCCTGCTCATGCCCTTTCAGCTAATCCTACCGTGTTTGACTATGTTTCCAAAGTATGCGTTCAGAGGCTTAGCCTTATAGTTGTACACTTTAAATATGTTGTGTATTGTACTTCCTTTTTTTGTGTGTGTTGCAAGACTACTATTGCAATGAATGCAGTGACCAATACAAACTCCAATACAACAGACATTAAGGCGTAAGTAGACAGGTTTAGCTCTCTTGTGTACTAGATGGTTTCCTGTTATTTATTTTTTTTTTGGGGGGGGGTTGTTGAAACTGCTTGCTACCACTCAAAACAATGTAACCTCTAAGTCACAATATAATCTCAATTACCATACTTGTCTGAAGGGGATGTGCCACTATTTAAAAGCTTTGTGTGTTCATGAGAAGGTTCATGTCTCATCTACCAGTGCTACGCTGGCATGTAGATTCAGTGCTTATCGTGGAGTTGAGCTTTGGGACATGGTTCATTACCCCCCACCCACCCTCAACTCCTGGTCGCCTTAACCCCACAACCAGGCATTGTGAAGTCATGTTTTTAGGCAGCAAACAATCTGTTTGTGCCTGCAAGTGTGAGTAGGGGTCCATGGCCAACCTAATGCAGCCCTCCAGCCAGCCCAGGAAGAATGGGTACAATTGGGGAATAGGGAGAGAGTGAAGGCACTCAGCAGCAGTCTTTGAATTCGATGCCTAGGGATCTGTCTATTCAGTATTCTAAATAACCATGGTGCCTTGGGTTGTAACATGCTTTAGTGCTTAGCCATTTCCTCTAGTGCGGGTTGATTGTCATTGGGATGATTGTGTTTAACTTTTAAAATCTTTAAATGATAAGAATACATCCGTAAGATAACAAGTCAGTGTGTTGGTAGTTGAACATGCCCTCCTCTCTTGGAAAAATGGAATGTAATACCATGGATGGGTGGACTGACTTATTTCATCACTTTTTGGACAAATGAGAAAGTTGAATGAGTTTGCATCACCTCTGTTTCAGCTGCGAGACACTAAATCTGCGGATCAGAATACAACTCTGCTTCACTTCCTGGCGGAAAAGTGTGAAGAGAAGTACCCAGAGATCCTAAGGTTTCCAGATGAGTTGGAGCATGTAGAGAGTGCCAGCAAAGGTATGTTCATTCACTCTTATCAATGAGAAATGATGAGACTTCCACACTGGGCTCACACTCCATGAAGCTGTATGAGTCACTCACACTTTTCTTCTCTTTTTATACACTATGATTTTTCGGGTGTAAATGACGATAGAAGCTTGCCAGTTGTACTGTACAATAGCATCGGCCCATACAAACCAGATATATTAACCGTGATTTTTATTTTTTATTTTTTATTTATTTTTGTCTGTCCATGTTCAAATTAAATCGGAAAACATGTCCATGGAAACCATGCAATAAATGCCCTGATAAATTGTTCAAGTCTAATAACCTCCATCTAACCATATGAATTCTGTATCATGAATATCTCCTAATATCTCTTGTTTGGAAACCCGATGTTTCCCATATCAGTTTATATTTGATCCCTCTTCAATACCAGTTGGTTCCTACTAACCCACTCTTAATTACCGAGTCAATATTTTTTAAACAACTTACCTGCTAATACCTAAGATAATTGAACAGAATTTCTGTTTGAAGGCCCAAACCCTTTAAGCCAAAGCATAATTAGACAATGTTCTTCACCATGGCATTATCATATTGATCGAATATTGTTTAATGTTTTGTGAAAGCTGTTTTTGGATGGTTTCTCTACTCTGACCTTAGAGCATTTACATAGTACACAGTCCATATCCTTTTATTGTCCCTTTATTGTTTTTGTTTTTTTAGACCTTTACTTGGTGCTCAGAGAAATTTCTACTGCTAGACTCTTACTTATTTGGCAGAGTTAAGCAACTCAAATTCAGCTCATCATTGGAATTGTGTAGTGTTTGTTTATAACAAGAACACTTTTTGTAAAAGAATATTCTCCTACACATTTGATCGCACATTGTATTATTGTCAGTGAATGGCAATGTCATCAATTCAAAAGAAGAAAACAAATATGTAGAATAAAGAGATAAAAGAGAATTATGAGGAAGCAACACATTGTACATAATATCATTAAATCACCATTGGTTGAACAAACCACCTACATCGCCTGCACAAATAGATGTTCAACGTTAAAAGTAGCTTGTTTCGTATTGGATGAAAACAAAACTCTGTACTTATTGTTTCTGTCACTTGAACAGCGGTTCTGTCAGTGTTGCTGAGATACACTTGTTTGTCTAGCCGCTGACATTCTGCCTGTCAATAGACGAATGCCGCTTTAATTCCAATCTCAATTATTTGGTGGAGTCCCCAGAGGCGTATTTATTTTGTTAGTTGCCTAATTGGTTAGTTAATCTAATTCAACTAATTATGTGCTTGACTGAGGCAAGTGGTCATTGTTAAAGTGGTCTTACAGAGTCTATGTGTATGGATGGATGAAACTTCAGACAGACTAATAAGGACATCAACTCTGTCATTTATGGCACAACAATCTGTTTGGTTATTGTTGTTAGCTTATTGACAGAAGTAAAAGACCTGACTTCACCTACCGCAAAATTGCAATGCTAAGGAGGAACAAAGGGATCAAACTAAATGTTGGGTGACAGGAAATGGTTGTTTGGCGGTTACTGGAGGATATCTTGCCTTTTCAATTATGTTTTATCAGTTTTGTCTTTTGGTCAGCCAGCCACCGATTTGTTATAGCCTTTCAAGTGATGACTTTTGCAGCTTCAACTGAATCTTAACAGGTTTCCTATAATAATTAGAAGTGTGAGTAACTTACGTCTAATGCAATTAGACAATTGTTTTAGTTTGTTATTTACAGTGCATGTATGTGTTATGTAAATTTATTTTTATTTCAATTGACACATTGGCAACCATTCTTGGTTGGTATTGCCCATGGACTGTCGCTGATTTTTATTGTGCCTATTTCTTTTTTGGTCTACGTATGTATTTATATATTTTAACTCTGCACAGTATGACATTGAAGCCCTACTTTTAACAACAGTTTGAAATGGTGTGTGTGAGTGTGGGCGCGGGGTGCAAGGCGAACACATTTACGCAACACATTTAATCAGATCCACTTTGAGCTGTAACACCAAAGAGTGCGGTGATGGCGGGCCACACGTTAGGCCCATCCCTGTCTGGGGTAGGCTTTTACTCCGTTGGAAAACAGCAGAGCCTTACTGAATAATTTAGCACTATCTCCTGATCCGTTACAAGCTTTTGGTCTCCTGTCAAGTAAACTAGTAACGAAACATGAAAAACGGTTGCTTCCTAAACTTGGAGCATTGTTCCCCCTAACAGGGAGCAATACTTGTCATCTTGCATTCGCTATTCCTCACCACTTTAAAGTCGATATTAACTTTAAATAGCTGTACAAGTGTTTTTTGTCAATTTTTTTTACGGTGCTCTTAATCTGCTGCATCGCCTATGCCTTACGGCTTGCTAGAATCAAAGCATGCGTTTTGTCTCTTTTTGGATGCCGCTTGCTTTATTTTCATCCCTGTCTTCCTCCATCAACACATCAGTTCAGCTCCATGGTGTAATGGAGTGGATGGTTGTCAGCAGCACAGTACTGCAAAGACTTTCCACCCTGGATCACCCCTCTCTGCCCCCCCATCTGACAACTGACTGAAACGCAAAGAATGTGCTTCCCTTCAGGACATCAAGTTTGAAAAAGACCGGTTTTGAATAATAGCCCTTCTCAAAAGAGAAGTCAAGTATTTTGAGATTTTTTGATATGTCCTCAGTTTTATTTGAAGAGGGTCTCTTATCTTTCGCTCGATACAGCCCCATTGTTGGGATTTCTAGTTAAAGGAAGACCACACTACCTTATTTCTGCACAGCTAGGTTCCTCAAGATAGTGATTTCTGCCAGTAGCATCAAGATCCTAAGAGGGGGAAGGGTCGGCATGAGGTTTGGAGGCTTCACAATTTGGAATAATCACGTAGGCTGTAACCTGCACACTTAACATACCTGATTGAAAGAGCAATCAGTAATGGTTGATTTCCCTGAAAAGTCCCTCTTTTTTTCCCCAGTCAGCCTGCATTGATTGGCCACTCGAGAGACTCTCCTTCAGTCAGTCCCAGCGAGTCCGAGTATCGGTTCCCTTTCTCCGGGCTTGAAGTTCGACATTTCAGACCTTCCTTTGTCGCATCACACAGTTCTCATGTTTCATCCATGGCACATTGTTTCCTCAATAACCGTAATGTTTTACCTTCTCCGTTGCCAGTCAGATTTGAGATTAAATGTTTCTTTTGTTAATCAGTGATTGTGGCGTTATCGTTGATCCACTGTAGTTGGAACGGCAAGCTTTGGCATTGGCTGGTAATCGTTTTAATCTAATGAGATGCTATTATTAATATTATGTTTTGGTTGATTGCATATTGCACTGGATTTTCCCTCATGTGCGTTTAGCTTTTATCTATGTATCTATTTCTTTCTTTCTTTTGGTTTCTAGTTCATAGCAGGTGTATGTGGTATGCTCCCACTGTCAAATTTCATTAGGTCATTGTCTTAAATGATGAAAGCGCTTATGTGAAAGGAATTATACATACAGTATGTATCCTCAGGTCACCCCCACTTAAAAGCCAGCACAGATGAATGCACCCGTTTTTACTTCAAGTGTGGTGTCCCCATTGGGAGAAGAGTGGAGTTTCCGTTTTGCAGGTAGAGGTCAGGTCTGATTTGAACCAAGTCTAGATCTGTCCCAATAGGAGTCTCATTGGCCTCTCAGAAGCCTCAGCAATAATCTAAGCCTGCCTGAATTAAGGTCAATGCTCATTAGAATCCACAGGATTACCCCTCTAAGCAGAATTGCTGATTCTCAACATGTGCTTCGGATAGTGATCGACCACACGGACTGACATTTGTACTTGTTTAATTGTTTGCAAACACTGTATAGGTGTGGCCGGGTTTAATTCAGTTCAGTGTAGATGAGTTTGCCCTTTGTAAGTACCCACATATTTTGTGTCTTGAGTGTGTCATTCAAACTGTTGAATATAACTTGTCAAGTTGTGATATGCACAACAAGGAGGCAAAGTGAGAAATTGGGGTGTTTTAATATCCATTTGCTGAAGTGTGCAATGCACTGGCAGAATATGTTCTAAAATGAGTATTTTCCAGTAAATTATTTATAAGGAATGGAGGTCCATTTGACTCTGACCTATGTATTGAATAGACTTAATTATCATTGTGGCCCACCATTATTTGTATGATATCCCCTTTTTTTAGGAAAGTACAGTGCTTATGTGTTATACTGAATGTAAAAATCACCGTACCTTATGGTCATACAGTCTTGAGTTACATCCATAGACAAAGTGCGCTCACCAGGACAGTACTACCTCCGAGAATAAACATTAGAAAAGATAACGGGCAACTGCATTATCTTTAGCTGAACTCTTTGTCTCCCTGATTGCTTTAACCTTATGCCACCACAATGGTTGTTGATTAGCACGCAATCAACGACCTCGTTGCTGTAATGTGATCAGCAGCCACCACTTTGATGTTGGCATTATTTGCTGGATAATGATTATCGATGGCATTAGGATGAGCTCTATCTTTGTTCTTTTGTTTTGTCGTTCACTTTCTGGGGGCTGGGTTCTAGGTGGGTTCTGGGTTTCCTTTACTGCCTTAAAGCATTTGCTGACACGCAGCTTCCGAGAGTACATACTGAACGAAGGTGCAGTCATCTATTTTACAGATATTCTCTTTTCTCTCCAGCTATTGTGAATTGATAATGCTGTGCTTACCGGAAAACAGAGATTCACTTCTCACACAGTGTCTTTTATCTCTTCTCCTCATGTGAAGTATTATGGTGCCGTTTTAAAGGGCTATTGCTCTTGGCCTGGTATATATCTATATATCAGGGTGATTTCAGATCGATACTTTGTGGTGAAATCTTTGCCAATGCTGCATGTTTCATCTTATGACTTATTAAACCAAAAAAAGCATTCACTTGAGCTACCACTGAAACCTTAGAGTCTAATTGTAATGCTTGTGGACGTTGAATACTAATGCTTTGAATCGCACGATGCATTACTCAGAGACTACCTCAAAGTGGTAACTGACCTCATAGTGGTATCTTCCTCTCAGTAAAATGGTCTTATGTTTAACACTCACCTTCACATTCAACAAAGATTATGTTCCTTGTTATTTTAGACGAAAAACAGCTGCAAACCCAGCACATAAAAGGCTGTCCTATCTTTTCCGTCGATCAATTAAAGTAGAAAAGTTGTTCTCCAAAAGTATATGTCACACTCCAGCACGGAGGAACCTTTGACATTAATTTCCACCTGAACACCAAACAAGGACATGCTTTTGACAGTATTGTGCACCTGGGGCAAGACGTATCCCACCTGACAGAAAAATGACACGGTGTCTGGCCCTGATGCGGCCCCTTCAGGGATGCTGAGTGGGCCGAGAGGTGCACCTCTTCCACCCCCACGCTCTGCCCACCAGTAGGCCTTCCACCACTGTTCTGGGCAGACTGCCCTGGGAATTTACAGTGTCTGCCACCCTCTTTCCATTCGCCACACACAGATGCGTGCTGCTGCAAGATGATAATTAAAGATTGATGATTTCCCTTGGGTGCAGCCAGAGCAAAGAGAGGGATCAAGAGTTTGTCCTCATGCCTCGGTGATAGGAACACTTTCACCGAAAATATATGTGTTGGTAGTTAAGCTTTAAATGGGGTCGGGTTGAATATCGCTACGGGCACTTTCTGTACCGCGCCTGATGTGGGACGTTGGATTCCTATTCCAAAGGAGATTCACCTCTCACTTTTCCTCGCTGTGATAGCTTTCATTACCTCTCTGACACATATACTGATGGCTCCACTGCTCATCACTTTGATTTATTTTATAACACTCACAGAGACCACATTGAATTGCATGTGTGTGTCAATAAAGGCACAGTTGTACGAATATGAGCTAATATTGTGGACAAATGGAAACGCATCAACACGTTTCCTCCCAAAGCACTCTGCCCTCAATTTCCAGCTTAATATAGTCTTCCTCGAAAGCTCCCAATTGGATGGTGATAGTCTATAGTCATTGGAAATAGTCTTTTTGCTAGTATTTTCATACCCCTGACCTCATGTTAATAGTGGCCATCAAGCCTTGAGAGATGTGTCATTGGCCAATTTGCCTTTTTTTAAATCTCCACTAGAGATGAATGTGTGGGGCCTGACAATGAGTGCCCGGCCACTGTGGTGATTCCACTCAATCAGTGGCACGCTGACGATCTGTCTTGACAATCCGGGAAAAGAGAAAAATATGACACAAATGTTCTCATAAATCTATTTAGTATAAGGCATAGCCAAGGGCAAAGTAGTCTGGCGCCTTGGAGAGCGAATATGGGGGGAGCGCGAGAGAGAGAGAGAGTGGGATAGAGAAAGAGAAGAATTTGAACTCTGAGGATATTAATACTGCCGTGAATATATCTATTATCCCCATTCATTTCCAAGGCACTGCGGCATAATAAAGCACTGCCCATTTCCCATTTAAACTCCCGGCAGCATGAGTTGGCTCTCTGAGCTGTATTGCGTAGACAAAATGCCTTTTCTGCATCGGGTGGGACAAGGAGAGAGGATCATTTGTCTTTCATCTTCTGTGAAGTCAATGGGTTGCTATTAGAAGGAGGGGACTCAATGGTGTCAGATTAGAGTCACGTTCGTATAGGCTGAAGGAAGGACAGCAACATTTCCAAAGAGAAGCACTAGACTTAGGACTTTTTAAGTCTGCTACTGTAGATGCAGTGCATGTCTGCGTTGTCTGTTATGGAGAGTTTCTTTTACTATCTGTTTTTTTTTGCCACTTTTATTCATAGGTTTTTTTTATGTAATATGTTGCTCAATCTTTGGTGTGCCAAAAAGGTTATTCAGTCATTTGTTTGTCATTTATTTTACAGTGCCTAGTGTCAAAACTGTTGTAAAAACTAGTTGGAAAGTTTTGGAATAATTACATGGGTTATGTATTATGGAAAAGTAATCGCTGTTTATGCTATTGCAAGTTAAGATAGTGTTAGTTTTAGTGTGCATGCATTTAGAGCAGTATACTGAAACATCAAGTGATTCAGAGATTGAGACTGACATTTGTAAACCATACATCAATACAGCCTCTAATCACTGTCTTTAAACACATTTTGGAGAAGCATTAAGCATCCTTCTTATTTGTATATTTACATTACCTATCTCCGCTTCACTCCAACCCCCACAACTCCCCGCCCCCCCCCTACCCCCCCCCCCCCTTTCACATTCTCTTTGTGGCATGTTCTGCTTTTGACCTGGAATGTTCCAGCTGTCACACCTGAAGTGCACTTCACATCAATCCATAGAGATGTGTCCTACATTCGGCTCCCTTTTCCCTGGCCCTTATCTCGTCTTTACATACATGCATGCAGAAAAGGCCCGTATTGCGAGGCTCAAGGCACCATCTCACCAGGTCTCTGTTCGATTGGGACATGTTGACGGTTCAAATGAGCGGCAAGTGGAAGATGGAAAATGGTCCAAATCGAAATCGGCGTGTCCTCTGCCTGGCAAAATTAAAGTAGTTGCATACACCCACAAACGTTCTAAAGTGGTCAGTTGTCACTCAAGGAAACTAAATCTAGAAATGTCAGTGCAAAGTTTTCAGGGTTGATTTTCAACAAAGTGTTCAGGATGATTTTCAGCAGTGCTCGGCAAACACAACACATTTGAAAAATAGACATGTTTAGGACGAACTATGAGGATTAATGTGTTTATTTCTTAATAAAAATACTGGCAGTACGAGCAATTGTTGTTCACAGGCTTGGCTCTTAGACTTTAGTTTTGACATCAGCTTCGAGAAAGCAAAATATGCGTTTTTATTTAAAAAACAAACAAAAACTAGCAGCTGTTTGCACATACAATCGCAAGGATGTGGGTCGGGGTCCAATAGTGTTAATTCCTTTTGACCATCACCACCACGCTCTCATTAGGTATGTTGATGCACAGAATTACCCAAAGAGATGACTTTGACACATTCAGGTTCCTTGAAAATGCAAGCCTTTTAAACACGAGTAAGTGAGAGAGTGAGACTGAGAGTATGTTAGAGAGAGAGAGAACGATGTGTCTTTGCATTTCCGTATTCTCTTGACTATCGGCTTGTACTTTGGCCATGTCTAAGCATCAATCAAACTCCCCTCCAAAGCTGTTCCTGTTGAATAACTCATTATTTAATCATCAAAGGGATTTGACTGAGGATACTTCTGTTATTGAAGGTACCAGTCACACTCGGCACACATTCTGACAGTCTGTCACTTTCAAGTCCTGAGACCCAGATATCATTTTGATTTGAATGGACATTGCATCCAGAAATGTGCATGCCCTTGCTTATGGGTTCAATGTTTTAAATATGCCGCCTTTGGAAGATCATGGGTCATTACTTAAATAGCAATGTGTGATAATAACCAAATAATCACGTACTGTATTATGGAATTTAGTATGACAACAGAGAAGTATAAATGGGTTTAAAGCCTTTACAACACCATTACTTGTCCAGCACTTAATGTGTATCCATGCATGGCGCCAATCCCCAATCAATATGGCCTTATTTTTGCATTATTGCTGGCTGCAGACTCCCCAGCACACAGTGGAGGAGCAGTGAGCCAATATAGGGGGCTTCATGCACCTGTTTCTGGGAGGTGCTGCGTGCTCAGCCATGGCCCCCTGAAGCTGATTCTCCAGAGCAAGGTGTCCTGTTGAGATCCGCAGGCCCACCAGCGAGAACGGACGGACTGTCATGGGGGATATCAGGAGCTAGAAGCAGGCCTGTCCAACTCCAGCAGCCCGGCGTGAGTGACGAGCTCTCTGGAGAAAAAGAAAGAAAAAAAAAAAGGTTCCTCCCATCACCTCTTGTTAGATTGGCAGGAGTGTTGCAGAGACTCTGAGACCCTTCCTTTCTACTCCTCACTCCGGCCATCTCTCCCCACCCCCTTCCTTCACCGGTTGGTTTACGCCACAGTTGCCATTCTCTGGGCCCATATGAATGTGGACAGAGATGGACACATGCAGAGACTTGGGCTGCCCTGGTTAGCATGAGGCTCCACTCGCTGACAGCAGATCTCTATGAGAGTTGACAATGGGGCCGAGAATGAGAATAATGCTGTTTGCCAGCCTAGAAATACGACCTGTCACAGTCGACCACTTGCCATGCCAGGAGTGTTCCACTGGCAAAGGTGGACAGGGAAGCTCTATTTAAAATGTATTTATGTGCTTCCCTGCCACAGCTAGCTGGTGACTTGAACAGGTCTCTACATCCCAGTAGGATCCGAGCAATATCTCTGGTAGCCATGATCTGATTTAATTTGGTTTGGAGTTGGGAGTCAAGCAACTTGTGCTTCGGGACTTTTGAGAGAGAAAAAAAAAGAAAAAGGTGTTTGCTCGTTCATTGAGTCCAGATTGCCTTGCATCATTGTGATGGTTATGTTTGAACAGTAAAAACCTGTCAAAATTCTGAAAGAGTAGAAGTCAGGTTGAATCACGTCTGCAACCCTGTTGTTTAAATGTGTACAGTATATATGTTTGCCTTCTGTCATCTTTTCTCAAAATATCTTGAACGTGTGCAGAAAACAAACGAGCTGTTTGAATTAGTGTTTACCTGAAGTGACACATTTTCAGGAAATGCTGCCTGGAGGCCATCTTGAGATGCCTCAAAAAGAGAAAAACACACTGAACTGCAACATAAAAATAATATAAACGTGATTATTGCACCTGACTGAATAATTCCTATGTTGAACTTTGGGGGTGGTGTCTGTCAACCAAAGACTCCATGGGAGTACATGTAAGTGCATATCAGAAATAAAACAGGCTACAATCACAAAGCTGCACTTTAACCGCTCAGATGAGAAAGTGTAGCGTTGCTAATTTATAAACAAGCGTTGAATGTTGCACTGTATTGAAATGTGCTTAATTATGTGACTAGAATATCAGTTTGAATAGAAGCTATGCATCTCTATGGAAAAAACGTCATGTTTTTTTCTCTGTGGGAAGTAAAGGATATTCTGTGCATATAAATATATATATATGGAAGAACAAAAAAGATTTCATTTGTCAGCAACTTTGAAAAGTCACATGCAAGAGTAGCTTTTTGCAGCAGTCTTTGCAGTTAAAGTAAATGAGATGGTAGATGCGAAAGAATAGTGGAGCTGATGGAGGGTCTGCCAAACAGTCCTCTTCTCTATGTGGATTCTGCCATTGATCGGTCTTTTAGCATGGTGGTGTTTTTGATTGAAACAGAGGCACAAGGTTCTGACGTCTTGGTTCAGTCTGTTAGCACAATTTTCAATTGTGTCTGTGGTATTTTAACAGAAGCAAAATTGGCATTTTTTTGTTAAATGTTTTTCTTAAGAAAAGTACCATATTTTTCTTAGTTTTGTCAAATGCATTGAATCTTAAGTTTTAACCCCAATAATTTGGTATGCATATGTATTGCTGATATACACATGTCAGCCATACACATGCATGCCAAATTATTAGGATTAAAACTTAGATTAAATTTGACTTCCAACAAATGAAGTACCAGTAGTCTCCATTGTTTCTATTGATACATATTATTTATAGACACTAGTTATGTTTAAGCAAATATATTGTATAAAAACAAAACCTTTCCAGAAGTCCTTGTGTACTTTTTTTTTGCAATTGCAAAAAGGTAGTCCCAATCACTCCCTTAGTGCGGCATCATGCCAGTCTGCCAAATGAATGTATCTGGCATCATTGGTGCTGAAAATGTTGAAAAGCCTGTTTGTAAATAAAACAGTCAGTAATCAGGGTATTGTGTGCTAATGAGTTTTTTTAAAAGGCGGTTTCCCTGGAAGTGTGAGAGGTTACTCCATTAAAAAATGAAAGTGTCGGAGTGACAGTGTGTGTTCAGCTCCTGCAGCGGCTCCTGGAATCAACCGCGTTGCAGATGGCTTGACCTTTCGAATACCACTACCTGTTTTACGTGCAAATCCAAATGTCTATGAGGACATCAACATAAGTTTAGGCTTTGGCAATTTACAGACTCCATGGAGGGAGACAAATAGCACCCGCTCTGCCCAGGAGATGACCTGCGTTTGGTGGGAGACGTGAACAGGGACAGAATTACAGCATTTTTGTGCTTGAGTGCTCTCTATTGACTGGCAACAAAAGCATTTACACTCTCGATTTCATCTCTTTTTTCTTTCTTTTTTTGCCGATGTCTCATACTCTTTTTTTGGTCTCCTTTTACCTGAAATGTTTTTTTCCAGCAATCACTGTTTTTACTGACAGCAGGAGATGTAAACAATGTCCCCATTGTTTTATTCCAATTGTATAGTAATTTTATCTCTCAAACGTTGTCTTTCTTTCATTGTTTGTGTTTGAAGTGTGTCTGCTAAAAATGGTAATGCCTGCTAGTATTTTACACATTTCTTTTTTTTGTGTGTGTATACGACCCCCCCCCCAATATTTGCCCACGTTAACGTCCGTGACAATTAATTGTAAGAAAGCTTTCCATTACTTGTTTATTACATTTATATCCCCACATTCTGACAACATTAGCACATTAGACATTAACGCAATCTCGTCAAATGTTTCAGGAACCGTAGACAGGCATAATTATTGCAGAGGTATGAAAGCACTTTTACTGATTTTGATTTAGTTTCCATCAGAAAACGAAAGTGTTTGTGCAAATGTTTGCATACAAAACACAACTGTAGCCGAGGACGAAATTAAGGATGTCGAAAGTGTGTCGTGTTGAGAGACAAGAATGTGCCTCCTTGGAGACCGCTTCACGCAGTCCTGGAACAATAGCAACCCTGATCGTGATGCTTGACATTGACATCAGCCTACAGAGGCAGGGTACCTTTGATGTTTCCAGTGAGCATCGCTGTATGAGCATGGCCATGAAAGCCTTTCAAAGGGACTCAGCCTGGCAAATTTAACCACATTACAATGATCTCCACATAAATAGAGACTGGGAGAAAAAAAAAAAAAAAACTGAAGGTTTTCTATTGCATGCTGCCTACCACTTCTAATTGGACAACGTCTCTTTCAAATACAACTTGTGATAGTTGGAGCTTAGTATGTGATTGGCCCAGGAAATTACCATGGGCTTTGCCAATGTTTATCATTTATGTTTTAACTTTAATGTAGTTGTACGGCTTGTTTTGACCTTTCACCTAGTCGCTGACTACAGTCGACCTTGTCACACCAACAAAGCGACACAATCTAGGTGTTTTACCGAACACCGGGAAACCTTGCGAACGGTGTCAAGGGAATCTTGTCAGGCTACATAAAGAGGTTTGTCATACCATTGTGCAGTTAATTGAGTCTTTCGCAAAGGGATTCCTGCACCTTCCAGGTGAGGCTCTTGTGTGGTCTGTTATGGGAAGGTTAGCATAGGACGTGTATTTAGCTGTATTTCAAATGTAAGCATGTGTGTGTAAAAGGCCTTGCTGTCCAGCATTGACAAGAAGTGTGCCACTCTGTCATCTTGTAAGGGGTGTGTGTCTGCGTATGCAGGGTGTTTGTGTGTGTCCGTGTGTGTTATCTATAAAGTCCCTATGGGACTAGACCTCCCATACAGTGTAATTGGCTTGTGATATGAGCAGCAGCTTGTGCTAGTTAAAACAGATGGCAGATCGTTTCAAATCCCATTTTTCATGTTTTCTGACGGATATCAATATGGGAGCGTTCCCCTAAACTTGTTCTGACCTTTGTGGACGGCGGTAAATGCCGTGTGAAAAATTGAGATCAAACAGTGGCATTTTTTCACATCGGCGAAAAGGGGAGAGCTGGGACCTTATCTGACCTGTTAATCATTGCGTTGGGCATTCTCTGTACTCTATTGTGTATGCAAACCACCCCAAAGCATAGTGTGAACAAAACACAAAGACACGTGTTCAGTAAAGAACTGAACACGTTTTGACCACTATCAGCGGTTGCAGCAAAGCGCCCAGTGTTTTTTTTTTTTGTGTGTTTTTTTTCCAGTCGTCCACACTTAGTCCTATTTATTGACCGCTGCTTGAGTAAACGTGTCATTGGCTCAAATGCCATGACAAGGATTTGGCTGATTTCGCCGACTCCCCCCGCCACATGTCAGCTCGGGGCAGGAATTGATTTGAGCACCAAATTGGGTAATTTTTATCATGGGCTGTCATCAATATATAATTTAAAAGCTTGGCCTGGCGTGTGCGTTGCAGCATTTCTCGTTGAATTTTTACTGGACCCATGGGAGGAGTCCCCCCCCCCCCAGAGCTCTGTTGAGTTAATGCATTCCACTCTGCCTACAGATTCCCCTGCCATTGGGGATTGATGTCTCCCCGGGGAGCCGTGACATACGGTAGCCAGTGCAAAGGCCACCACCGGCCATACCAAGTGTGTTCACTATAAAACAGCCTTGTTGGGTTTGGGTTCTAACGTCGATTACCGGCTCATGATGAATTTATCGGCACACCTGATAGTATGGCTGCTTTGTCGTTGGCGTCACGGTTCGTGATGTGTTGTTATGTTTAATTAGTTTATTCAGATTATTCTGCAATCTTAACCTGCTGTCATTTGCAGTTCTGTGTCATTTATACAATAATTTATATTGTATGTTTTTTTTGTTGTTGTTGTTTTTTTTACATTACATTACATAACATTAACATTTGTTGTGGAATGCATTCTGAAAATAAGCCTAGCCATAACCACCTCCGTTTGATACTGTAAAAAGTGTTGTTTATTTTCCTTCAAAATGCAAATGATGTCCCTCTGCTGATTTTATCTATAGGCCTCAAACTAAAATTCTATCTCAGTTCCTCGTCAGCTCCAGCTCTTTGTTTTCAAACTAATTCAAACTGGTCTCAAGTATGACCTTTCTCTTACATGTTGATCATTTGCATACCCCACTCCATGTTCGCCTCTGTGATATGAAGTTGTGCCGTGTGATCCATATTCAAATATATTCAAATCAGCCACACCATATTAGCATCTGAAATTGAGGACCAGAATTGAGACTTGAAGGCATGTCACCTGCATGCTGATCAGTGGCAGAAGGGTCGTCTTCTACGAAACTGGAGTTTGATATTGCAAATAAGTGGAAAAGAGTATTAAAAATGGCCGTGAAAGGGGTATCCCTTAATATGCTCAAAGCCTCTGATAGTAAGTCATCACTCGCAGGAACCTCTCTGCCCGAGGCTGTCCTGAAATTTGATTGGTTTCATAATGTGTACACAGTAGGTCTGCCATTACGCGCCGTATTTATGATAGCCAATGGAGTTATTATGAAACAGAACACATCCAGTTGCAGCCACGTTTCAGGTACAGTTGTTGTTTTTTACCCATTTTTAACTTCAGTTTAGTTACAAAAGCCACAAAACGTTAGATCTCTTGTTTTCAAAGAGCCATCTAGCTTGGTAGCAGACGCGCTGTTTAGCCACTAGACCTGTTGAGATAGTGTAGGAGGCCCACTTTCTCTCTGCTCAGTGACGGAACGCCAGCTGAGCCCAGCTCCTGGCAGAAAAGCCTTTCTTTGCTCTACCTTCTGGAGCCGACCTACAGAGGGACACAATCGATTGTTGCGGGCCAAATTGAGGGCTGTGTGGCGCTGCGGGCTTCCGTCAGACACAGCCCAAGCCGCTGTCTGCTTCTGTTTATCTTCAGGTGGCCTTTTCGGTGTGTGCCACGCTGCCATTTTGATGCGTTAAGTCATAATAGGTCGCCACTATGTTTTGATGGTGTTGCCAATAAAATGGCAGACAGTGGGGATTATGGCCTTAGTTGCCTCCCCTGTTGCCCCACCTTCCTACCTTTTTTTTTTTTCTTCTCATGTGTATGCATGCCTCTCAAAACGCTAGCATTTATTGTCAGAAATCGTGCTGTTTAGGTTGTCTCAGGTATTTAGAATGAGCTTTTACAGTAGGTATGATATCACAGCAATTTCCGAAAGATGTCCCCCCACCACCAAATCGTATGTGTGGTGCATTGAAAGTAAAGTCAGGAGGAAGCTGCTTCAATGACCCACAGTTCCATTACATTGCACACAACAGAGTTTGTAGGAGGGCTAGCAGATAAATCACAAGAATGCCAAGCCAGTTGCTGTTGGTTTTAACAATCTGCTGAGTTGCTGGGAGCTAGAAACACCCTCAGGTTTTAGGTAATGAAGTAGGAGAAGATATTGAAGGTGCCTTAGGCCTTGAGATTTAAGAAGAGCAATAATCGTATTGCTGCTGTAACCAGCTCAAATGTTCCAGCATCAGCCTGGTGGTGCATAGCACCTGATGTGGAGTTTACTAGGATGTGTAATTAGCTGTATAAAGGCCATTGTCAGTTGACAGTTAAAACATAGTTGGTTCAACTTTGAAGTGTGTACGTGTTATCACCATGGTTACTGACAATTTCTAGTAAACCCATCGAAAGGTGTGCAAAAACAATACTGTAAATTAGAGAAAACGTTCCGTTTCAATGCAAAGTATTTCCCACAAACATATTTTCACTTCACAACAAGAAAACAGTAGCATAGTATTGTATCAAGTCCCTTTGATTAGATAGAGTATTTTGTAATGACATTTAGCTTCTTCATTTACAATTGCAGCTGCATGACTACCTTCTCCAGGAAGCCTTTTAGTTTGCATTCATATTTGACATGCAGATATTCATCTTTTATTTGTACTTGTGTTGGTTAAAAGTAGCATTCAACAAAATGTTACTGACCAAACAAACCATAATGGACATTTTTCATGCAAGAGATTTTGGAAAAGCAATAAACAGCACATGGCATTGTCAACAGAAATAATATTGCTTCTTGATAAACAAGAAGCATTATTCTCCTGTTTATCAACAATTTGGTGGAATAGATAATGGATTTTTGGGGGGTTTAGAAATGTACTAACCAAGCACTGAGAGCAAATGATATCATATCAACGAACACCATTTGGTCTCTCCTTCATCAGTGTCCCTCTGTGTCTTGGTCATGCCTCATACATCAGAGCCTAAGCCCGCTCATCACGCTGCTTTCAGTAGTTCTGTATGAGGGGTGGGGGGGTTCTAGAAAATCAGCCAGTTAATTCATCTCCCACATCCACAGTCCCATTACAGCACTGATGAGTTTAAGGATTGCCTGAGGTGAAAGGGGCTCGTTTATAGCTTGGCAATCTAGTGCTCACAGTCTGTGTGTCTCCCCTGGATGCAAAACAAAAGACAAAGTGGCGATCCAGTCCCAATCAATACGGAGCGCTTCCTTGTATAAACACATCATGAATACACACTTACTTATACATGCTTTTTTGTTTCCCCTCGGAGGTGTTTTGTTTTAAGACATTTTATTGTATGCCTGACTGTAAAGTAAGACGGATTTGGTGGTTGGGAGAATTGATCTGACCTTTTTACACTTTGTGGGATATAAATCTTTTTGGATCGACTTTATTAGTGCAGCACGAGGACAAGGGCTATCCCAATTTGGGTGGCTACATCAGGGCCCATGCACTGAAAGAAAGAGAAGGTCATGCTCTGTTTGAACCATCCATTTTAATAGACATTCTGTCGCACATTGTGTCACTGCATATGGTGTGCCTACACTTTTTATATTTATAGATGTGAATACATATCATTTGGAGGGTGATCTAGTAATTGGTTACACTTATTTAGGTGCATGTAATTGAAGGTTTTAATACATTATTTTAATTAGCAAAAGCGTTTACTCTGTAACTTTTTTTTTTTTTGCCCCCCATAACCACATGTCCCTGTGCTAACACAGCAGGCTACTGCAGTCCATTATAAATCCAGCCCCTATGCTGAGCCACTGAGCACATTTAATTGGAAACTTGTTGCACACAGTGCCGATAATTACAAGCACACCACTGAACTCTGCTGTCTTGACTTAACTGAGACACATAGTATCAGTCTTGCTTATTTTTTTCTCAAGGCCCGCGATTGGGTCGTTGAACTATCGTACTGTTGTAATTGCTCCTTACAGGAAGCTGATGTCATCATCATTATTATCCTCTCTGTTATAGAGTGCTCATGCTAATGTTGGACAGGTTGGAAGTGGGACAATGAAAACGACAGTAACCTCATCAGCGTCAAGAAAGATGATATCAGCAAAAGTTAGTTCAACAAAAGTCAGAATAGCAAACAAACACAATTTGTTCACATGTGGATGATCTTGCCACGTCATCCATCTGCACTTTCCGGTTACCTGACAGACAAGCTACACACAATGACGAGGCCATCTGCCTGAACAACGTGCGGCTTACTGAATGGTCGCAGACTGGCGCCTTATTGTTTGTCAGGTCAACAGGAGAAGCAATTGCTGAAGAGTGAAGAGTGTACAATTTAGCAGCAAACACGAATGCCTTTACTAACTGAGTTGTTATAGTAACATGGTGTAATATATACATATATATGTATGGGTCTAGAGCCTCAGAGCCCGTTCTGACCACCTCCATTACTTCCCCAATCTGGCCCTACTGCCTGTGTTCAAGCTCCCTTCCACCCAGTAGGATATACGCAGGGATGCACTGCCTCAACCTGCAAACCTATTTACAGACGCCTTATCCGCACGCCTGCTCAACTTGTACTAACAGCCAATCAAGGCAAAACCAGGAGCCTTTCACATGGAAAGAATACATCATTTTCATCACAACTCCGCCATTAATCAGGGGCAGCGACAGCAGCAATCGGCAAGATGGAGTCTGAGCTCACAGAGTGAACGCTTTGAAAGTGTGCATGAATACTTCTTCCCTGGGGTGGATGGATGGATGTAGGAAATCAAACACCTAAAGAGTGGAGTATGGCAGCATTCCTCATCTGTGCTCGCCTGGGTCTGCTGGCACGCCAGGGGGGCCAGGTTTCAGGTTGGATGCGGGGACAAATGGTGGGGAATTCTAATCTCCTGGAAATGCTGAGAAACATAGAAAAACCCATATACTGTTTTGCATTCTTGTGCTTGGACACATTTTAATTTAACATTTACAATACCTGGAGGGCCTATACCCTGTAGACAATTCTTATTAAAGCTTTACGGGTGCTTATTATTCTGTGGTCAGACCGCAGAGTAATAAGGAGCGGGTCGCAGCCGCATGGTCGAGGATTCACCTCAGAAATATTAACACCAGGTTCTGCGGAGCAGTCCGCCACCTCCTTTGCCCAGCACCTAAGAGTTCCAGGATAGCGTCCTCTCTGGTGGATGACGTGCAGTGCATGTGCTTGGAGGTGCCAATGATAAGGCTTCCAGACTGAGCGTTCTTTGTGTTTAGTGTTAACGTCACCCGTTTAAAGCTAAGCCGCCACTGTTATTTTTCTCTCAACAAATGTCTTCATTACAAAGCCTTTTTAATAATCCATGTGGGACTCTTCTGCAGACAAAGGGGGGATATTTGACTCTAGAGGCTGACTGTTCGTTAGAGCTATATGTGATGACTTGTGGGGGAAGCCTCTACTTTACCACGTCAGGGCCAGGTCAATGAATTCAATGTGCTCAACCCTACATACCTTCACTTGTGTCTCAAAACTGAAACAACAAGTATATTGAGAGTAATTTAACTTAAAAGAAAATACGGTGATTACTAATAGAGCCTGAATCATGCTAGAATTTGCACTTTCTGAGTAGATCAGAAACCATGAAAACAATCAGAGTTGAAGTGTGCTCTAGCAGTTCACATGATGTTTGAATTGTGTTCCTAAACACAAATGTAAAATGGCAAACTAATGCTATTGTTTCATCAAAGTGCAAGGTGCTTGTTTATTTGGCAGTACCCTTTACTGTGGTGTTTTTTTTGGGGGGGTAATTAAAAATGGTATCAAATAAATTGAAAAAGATAACATGTTGCCCTCAAATGTAAAATGTATCTGTTGAATCAACTGATTAGTCTTTTTTTAATTATTTTACTTTTGCTGAGATAAGTTGGGGGGAATCTACTACACACTTTGAGAACTCTGTTAGAGCCCTTTGAAATCCATTGTGTAAGTTGAAAAGGTTACAGTCAATTAACTTTAGGAGGATTTTGTAAACATGCCCATTTCAGAATAGTTCCTATGTCTGGCAGGTTTGCAGAGGGAGCTGTTGAGCTACAAATGGGGACAGTGACTGTGTGTGTGTGTGTGTGTGTGTGTGTGTCTGTGTGTGTGTGTCACTGTATTAGAGAGAGAGGGAGAGAGAGAGAGAACGTTAGAATATATAGAGAGTGACAAAGACAGAGAAAGATACAGTTAAACCAAGCTAGAGGGAGTGAGAGGTAGAATGTAAAAACATCTAATAAATGAGCTGCCTCATTCACTGACTACACCACTAACCTTGGATTATTGTTGAGGGACAACTGCCACCATTTATTTTTTTTATAAATGTCTGCACAAAACATTTTATATTCAGTCTTTTAGGGAAGGCAAACTTAATTGGTCAGATTTTCAAAGGTGTTAGTATTATAAAGTTGTGTGCATTTGTGAGTGTTCGTATATACGCGCAAACTGATGTCTGATAATGCCTATTGCCCAAAATAATATACCAAGCTGTCAGAATTGTTTTGATTTTAACCTTTTGGAAACGCTCACAAATTATTTCCCTGTTTAAAAAAAAAAGATGATTAACTCTCCGTTAACTACAAAAAGATACGTTTATCCAATCCCTGTGGCCTCCCCCAAAAAAGGCATAAAGTCTAGTAATATTTACGGGGTTCCTTGCCTGTAAAAAATGTCAGACCAGTGGCACAGCCAAGCAAAGTGTTTCCCTCAGAGGTGTTATGGGAAATATCCCCGGCCGTGCGATAAGGTGCAACTTTGAAGTTGTTAATGAGTGTGAAGGTATAGGTCAACTTTGCCAGGCCGCCTCCGCCACCTACAGCACCCTCTCTCACTTCCGGTTTAACGTTTGTCTTCTCCAGAGTACTCACCCCAGTATGCCCCAGATTCTGGCTTCAATGTTTTATTCGATTGGAAAGCCACTCACACACTCTCTGTTCACATTAAAATAGTTGTTCAAAAATGTGTTGTTCCCAACGTCACTGCGTGTGGTACAATGGTCATATATTAAGGTTTTGGAATACCTGTTTTTCATCGACATGGACTTACTTTACATACGTTGTTACCCGTTTGCTTGAAAATTAAATACACATTCTTATCCAATGTGTGAAAGTGTATACTGTGTGTATGTATTGTGTGGGTGTGCGTGTGTTTATAGAGCGAGAGAGAGAGAGACCATCTTCAGGTTTCTAATACTTTCAGAGCAGTTGGTTGGATAGCATATTCACCATGCAAGGGAAGTCATTCATTCATCTCTCTGTGTGAATTGTTTCCCCGTTTTGTTGTATTGTTTTCTAGTCCAGAAAGCAGAGGCACGCACACAGCATGAATGCATTGCGCCACTGCTTCTGCCCTGACTGATTTTCCACCGCATTTCCCAGGGAATTGTCACCACCTTGGGTCAATGTCTAAACTTCCCCATGCATCAAAATATATTGTAATTGACTCCGTTTGTGATTCCTCCTGAGATCTGGCACTGGCTGCACTTTTGACGCCTGCCAAAAGCAATAAGGTTTCACAGGCATGACTGCCATTGCAACGGAGAGCGTGAGATGCAGTCTGAATGGCGTGGTGTCTGGTCGTGGCTCTCCTAGATGCTTTTGGAATTGCTATTAAACATACGAAACTATGCACACATCCCATGTGCAATAGCAAAGCCTCTATAGTCCGCCTCGCGTCAGTGGAATCCGGCAATGTGATGGATTGTGTTCTAGATATTACATTAGAGAGTGTGATATACGATGCATGGCATTATTGTGTGGTTGCATTGAACTGTAGCAATGGGGAGGTGGTCTGGCTTAATTCATTAGAATATGTCTGCGTTTGAGCAGCTGGCGTTTCTGGGTTTGGAATTTGCCTGCATATAATCACTATCATACATTGTTACTTTATGTGTTGTGATTTGTGAAGGGCTGACTCTCTTTGATCAAATCAGTAAATTCATCCTTAATCATTCTAACACTTTAAATGGAGGATTTGCGGAAAATGCAAATTACGAGAATAAGTGGGGCGAAAGTAAACAGATTTAGCCTTTTATTTCCATCCGATTAACACAACACTGATGAAAATGTGTAGTTATGCTTGGGTGTCTGGATTTGTCACCTCCCTTAGTAAAATTATTAGTTGAATGATTTCCAAACTGTGTTTCATTTATTTTCTTTGCAGTTGATAAAAATACTATGTCTCACATCATGTGATATGGAATTGAGTATACTTACAAGTAAACTTGGAAAATCAAAGATATGCAGCTCTGCTTGAAAAGCACAGTAATGTCAATTTGTCTGAAGTTAATCAGATTCCCCTTTCACAATGCATTTTATCCCATATTTGACCTTTTTCTGTCACGGTGTTTACTGTATATGTACATGTCTTCATTTGATTGTTCAGCACATGAACGCTTCTTCCCCCAGTTGTCTGCTTGGGTTTTGGTTATGAGACGAACTGAGGTGATGACAAAGATCAATTTGACTGCTTTGTCACGGCACCAGATTGACTTTTACTCCTGCAACTGGAGCCACTTTGATTCCTGTTGAAAAGGGAGCTTGTTGAGTTGTGTTTATCCTTTTGTCTTGGCTCGGCAACAGTACACTGGAGCACACTTGTCTGCCTCCCACCTCATTTCACAGTCGCTTTGAGTTGCCACAAACACAGATGAAAAAGAAAATACAAAAGCATGTTTTGCATGTAAAAATAATAGGAATGATCATCCAAATAGGTGTCATTTAAGACAAAAGCTATGGAATGGGAGTAAATCATTTCCAAAAATACATATGCAGGCCTTCAAAACAAAACATTTCTCTGTTTTGAACTAGGGATGGGCACGATTACTAGAATAATTGATTATTTGAAATGATGTGGGTATTCAAATATAGCTGCAGTTATTTATTTATGTTTTTGCCTGAAGTTAATTTAAATATTATTCATTAGCGGTTTTGATTACATACTGTTTATAACGTGTACACCCATGCCATTACAATATGTAAAAAGTAGAAAGAAAAAGCACATTTTCAATGCATTAGATACATTTTTCCTGCTTTCCACAACAAGTAGTTTAAACTTGCAGGCAGCGCTCCAACTGAAGGCACGAGCACGCTCCATGCTAGTGTGCTGGATCACCGATACAAACACATGCACTTTATAGCGCCGACTATACGCTCAGAGATGAAAGAAAATTTGTCCAAATGTGTCAGAGTAAGAAATGTTCAAAATTGGAAAAGGAATATGTTTATTTAGGGAAGGCCAGATCACGGAAGCCCTTCAGGCTACATTGCAAGTGCGCTATGTTTGCACATATTTCATGTAATTTTTTATTTTTTTATGTTTTCCTTTTGGTTCGACTTCATATTATACATGCAGACAAAGTGAATAAGAGTCATTAAGAGATTTGATGTAGATTTAATAAGCTGGGGTTGTGTTGAATTGTACTGTACTCTGAAGGGTCTTCACTTTTAGGGTCTCTGGAGCTTGAAACTAATTTTGCATGTGATTGAAGGATTGATGCTACCATGCCTCATGTACTCTCCATTTATCAGGGGGAGAACGTAGTGAACCTCACTCTTCCTGCTAGTTAATGAACCTTTACTGATGAAGTTGACTTGTCTTTTGTTCTAATGTTGCTAGGCGACTAAGTATTTTATTAGCATTTGTTTATTTCATCGAGTCATTCTTTGTCTTCCGTAAATCTCACGTCCACCACTTTAGTTGTATTACCCAGAATACTCAGGCTTTAGATGGTGCAGACATATCATTTAGGAATTTATCCTGGATGCTGCTTATTTTTTCTTCTCTCTTTTTTATTTTTATTAATTTATTTATTTTAAAAAAAATGGGGGGGGGGGGGGGGCGCGGGGGGAGTGTATGTTGTAAAAAAATAAACTCACTATCAACACTGTCTCTTCTTACAAGTCTTACATTTCCTACAGCACAACATATAGACCCAATGTCTTCCACCACCAATTACCCTATCTCTCGCAAATGCACGCACGCACGCACGCATGCACGCACACACACACACACACACACACACACACACACACTACTTGCGTAAACACATGTGTATTGGTGCTGTCGTTGTGGGGGACATGCATAGATTTACAAACAGTCTTCTCTTTTATGCTGCTTTTGCCTTTGTTTCCTCAAAGTGTAGAGATTATTTAAAACTTGAGCATCAATGTCAACTATGGAGCCATGTTCAAAATAAATCTCAATTTCCTTTGTAACCTTTGACAGTCTTGCAAGAGTGGGCGATGAAAGATGGGAATTACGTATCGATAAATTCCAATTGGAATGGCCCGTTTGAACAAGTGCCTTCATGTAATGCGTTCATCTCCACATAAGAGACAATGATTTGGTATTTTGTGTTGCAGATCATTTGCAGTTTTATGAGACACTGATTTATTTTCAGTGTAAATTACAAAGGCGTTGACCATGAGAGAATACGTGTGTGGTTTTATATTGCACAGTCAGACAGTATGTTTTAAATGAAAAACTAAAAACCTTTATGTATTTATTTATTTATTTTCTTCTTCAAAATTAGCTTAGCAACTTCCGCAATGAAGGATCGGTTGCAGACTAAAACATTGATTATTTCAGAATAATTGACATGGTTGCATTTGCATAAAATGTTACCAGGGGACAAAGTGTTTGCCACTGTGCTGCTTAGGAGCGTGGGGACGGAGATATTGGGTGTGACTCATTAAAAAACACCAGCAGTTGTTGCTGACAGCAGTCATTAGGGTAATTTGACATGTCCTAGAAATCCTTTCTCCACGAGCTGTGGGTGTGCCTCTTTCTGTCTCTCTCTCCTATTTCATGCAAAATGTGTGTTCGGAAGATACCAGTGTTGCCTTTTTCCGTCCCCTGAAAACAGGTTTATTTCAGTGTTAATTTTACTAATGAAATCCCAAAAGAATCCCTTCTGCATTCTAAGCAGACCCCCAGCCAAGACGCCCATTAAATGGAGGAGTACCCGTGGTAGTTGTGTGTATGTGGTTCTAAAGAACCCACAAAACTGACCCTTAACAGGCGCCCTGTTTTTAAACAGACTTCAAAAGGTAGATTTACATATTTATTAGCCTTTGTTGTTCATGTCGCAGTGCCGGATGTAAAGCAGCGTTAAACCTTTAGTTGTTGTCATCTTCGGCTCTCTATTTTAATCCGTCATCGGGGAAATGGAATGTGTTGTACTGCGGCCTGCTCCTCCGTCGCCACGGTGATCCTCCAAAGCACTGGACTGTGCTGCTAGTCCACGGTGGATCAGTGTCCGGCCTGCCCAAGCATGGCCCATCACTTCTCCCACTCTGTTATTAGCCGGCCCCATCAGTCCCCCACAGCTCCAGCCAGTGATGAACGTGTCTCAGGCCGTGATGCATCTGTGTGGATCTAATCTATCCACCACCCCCCACCCCCTTCTCGCTCTCCACCTCCTTGGCTCTCTCTTTTTTTTTCTTCTTCTTCTTCCCCTGACTTGCCGGCTCTGATCACTGTGACAGCATCATGTCTGCTCTCCGAGGCCCTATCAGTGATGGAGCGAGCGGCTGGTGTAACCGTGTCCGGGGAGTCCCCAGGAGTGGGACCTTAGCCGGGGCTTAGTGGCCCTTGATTAGAGGGGAGGTGCAATCCCCCGTTCACCAGATCCCCCTGACAGCCATCCACACCACTAATGACAGTGACCTCACCCTGCTCTGTAGCCGCTGCCCCGCGGGATTGGTCTGCGGCGTGACGTGTGTGTTTGTGTGTGTGTGTGTGCGTGCGTGTGCGTGTACATGCACGTGCACATGTTTTGGATAGTGAGTGGTCGTCTGCACACATCCCCCTGTTTGTCTTTGTCCGTGTGCTTCAAGTGCCTGGTCCCCACCTCTCTCTGTCATCTGATATATATTTTTCTGTTGACGTTAAAAAGCAAGTGCAGACGCCAGCCGTGGACCGGCTTTAAAGCAGCCCTCCTCTCGCCCCCGCATCCGTTAATAGGCTGCGCACAGCTCATTTGAGGGGGTGAGAGTTGTGATGGCGGTGTGCTTAGCCAAGTGAGTGAGATTAGAGGCTCCTGACAAACTGACTGGGTGTCTGCCTGTCCTCGCGTCACGTCGTACTCACATGGCATGCACACATGACATTATGGATGACAGGGCACCTATATAACCCAATCCAGGGGTCGTTTATCGACGTGCAGCACAGGCTCAAAAGCAATTTGCTGTGAAATGAAGGGTGGCACGCAATGCAGGAAAGGGACCAAATCTACTTTTATGCACACTTTTATTAGAAGAAGCCCAAGTGCAAAAGCAAATACAACATGCATCTCTGCAAGAGGCCATCGGAAATGAAAGAGGAGGGATCACGTGTGTGTTTGTCGCAGTGTCCTTTGGAGCTTTGAACTGGTCGATATTGAGGCACTTTTATTAGAGAGGTTATACTCAAGTCGCGTCCTTTGATCTGGCTCTACTTGAACAGCATATGATGTATGTCAATTTATGATTTGTCATCCTTCATAAACACTTGAAAAGCATGTATAAATCCTCCTTGTTTTTGAACTCTTTAAAGATTGTTTTTTTTATTGTGACCTCTGTCTGTCTGCCTGCCTGCCTGCCTGCCTGCCTGCCTGCCTGTCCGTCTGTCTGTCTGTCTGTCTGTCTGTCTGTCAATAAAAGTAAAGCCTGAACAGCCTTAACATGGCACCGCCTCAGCCACTCCTGTCCTATCTGATCCCCTAAGACACTGGCTGCTCTTTGAAGTCCCACTTGAAAGGGCTGATCTGAATAGTGCCAGTGTGCAGTCCAGAAGAGCTGTGTAAACAGTGATTATAGGCCGATTAATGAGACACACACACATTTTTTTTTCCTCTTTCAGTGGGTCAGAATGTACAGTAGCAGTTGGTGTCTAATTTAGCCCCCAAAAAAGATTATATTATCACTTTCAAAATGAATGTGGGATTATGACCATCTAATTATGTGGGTAGCATGCCAAGATAAATAAATCAAGAGTTCAATTATGATAATAATAATAATGTAATTTGCTTCATTAATTGAAATTAAAAAAAGAAAAAATCTTTTTTTTTTCTCTTCTCAGTGTCTGCGGAGATCCTGAAGAGCAGTTTGGCAACTATGGAGCGCCACACTCAGAGGTTGGAAAGCGACATTCAGAACTTCCCAAAGACAGATGACAAGCAGGACAAGTTTGTAGAAAAGATGACCATATCCTTTGCGTGCGTGCGTGCGTGCGTGCATGCGTGCGCGCGCGCGTGTGTGTGTTGGTGTTATTGTATTAGTGCCACCTTTGCTTGTCATGGTTCCCCTTCCCTTCCCTAAACCAAAGGTGGAAACCCAACGAACACATCAGACCATGTTTGCCCACTGGTGTCTGGGCTCAAGCATCCTCTGTTCTGCTTGGCATCCATGGAGTAGAAACAGGTTTTAAGTGTGACATGTGGCACCCAGGAGGCTTAAGGAATGGATCTGGCCGCCTTGCCATGAGATGTTGTTCAGATAACCCCTTCCTCAATCCCTGTGAGCATCCATAGAGTGGGTTCACAAGCCTCGCAGCTATTTATACAGCACTCCCCCTCCATAAGGCCTCTGGGTTACTCTAAAAGGGGTCTCTCCCCCACACATCGACTTATCAGCCAAATCTTGACCAACCCTTGGCCTCAGCGTATAAAAGATTTGCGGGCTATCGCCTCCTGCGGGGCCCTGCTTGTTTTTATAACAGAGTGATTTCATTTACACTCAAGTGTTTCTGCTTTTCAAATTGAATTAGCCATGATATAGCTTTTGCTTGGATTCTGTCTTGTTGGATATAAGCGCCTCATAGTACAGGTTTTGTGTAAGTGTGGTGCTCATGGACAACACAGCCTTCTCAAAGTTATTTGTGTTTGAGGTGAACTTTGTTAGCTCTAGCACACAGCTAGAGGAGCCCCCTTTGGCGTAGCCCCTCAGTAAACGAGTCCCTTAGTCTATAGCCAGGTGCCTCTAGTTATATAATGAACATCCAGGTCCCTCTAGTTATATAATGAACATCCAGGTCCCTCTAGTTATATAATAAACTAACTCCTTGGTCATTTATCATGCTACCTAGGTGTTCCATATGTTCAACCCCTCTCACTTAAGATAGCATTTAACCAGATTCTTTCTCTTTTGTCTGAATGCCTAAACTGAAGATTTATATAGGCTTGCTTTGCACTTTGGGTGGTATAAGAGTAATAGCTTCCTAACACATTAACAATCTGCCGCCCGTCAAAGAACAGCACTTAAATTTGGTGTAATTAAAAAAATGGAGGTGGGGACTTAGGCAGCAGCTGTGAGGCGAGGCGGGCGGGCAGTAAGGCTTCTCTCCAGGCCCTGATGTCAGTATCGATTCCCGGGCTTCTCCAAGGACCAGAGCCTGAGTGAGTGGAAATGGAGTACAGATATACTGCAGCAGAGCTCTGCCTCCCTGTCTGGAGCTTTTACCCAGAGAGGAGATGGCTGGCATTGACCGGTCCC